>RBZT01000338.1:41903-66636 GCA_003693705.1 Polymyxa betae
AGCTAAAGATGCGCTTCAAAACTAAAATCAATGTACAGTATTTACATCCTCATGCTTAAGATAAAAATAGAATTTTGGGATCAACACTTATAGTTGCTTAAACAACTGCTTCACAAATTTACTTCTCAACCAACAAAATCCGCAGAGAGGTCTCACCTCACTCCAAGAGATCAAAACAAGTGAATCGTAACCTGCTGCCGTGCAACCGTAATTGATGTCAAATTAGTCGTGAAGCCATATTCATCAGATGAATTCAGTCAAAGCAAAAAAAAACATGGCAGTCAAAGCCGAAGAACCAGATCAGTGTATTGCCAGTGGAAATAGAATTATTAAGCAGCAGGCTGAGTCTTGCTCTTTTGAATTTGCACGGTTGAGACACCATCCACAAATTTAGTCCTCAAGATGGTGTTAGCGTTATCTGAGGATAATCAGCGATTGGCTCTCAAGAATTCCGAGACGGAACGAACGAAAACCAAAAAATACGTACTGAACATTCCCTCCTTAAGAGAAACAACGATGAACTGCGATTGCGAAAATTTGTTCTTGATGATGTTCCCGATGTTTTGAGTATGTGACAGGTCAAGAGCAGCATCCACTATAGCAATCATTCATAATCGCAATTGACGCAATCAGTAAACCAGAGTCGTATTGCTAAAGACATGAAACAAAAACAACTCGGGAAACTTTCAATAATGAAGTTCCCAGTAGGCAAAACACAAAGGGTCGAATAAATAACCGGTAGCTTCCGATAGTGCTAGGAAAACTACCAACAGGCGAAAGATCATAGAAATTGACAAAGACGCGATTGTACCTTCATCAAGAATGTACATTGGAGCGGGCTTATACAGTAGCAGGGCCAGGATCAAAGAGAGAGCTAATAGTGAGCGTTGACCGCCCGATAATTCAGTCAGGCTCTCCTTCCAGATGCCACCAAAAGACACGCGAACCTAAAAAAAGTCAAACATTGGTCGCTTCAAACGAAAATGAACAAGGCAAGATAGACTTTGCAAGGCACCCACCTCAAGACCATCGAGGACGGTACCGCCCAAAGGCGGTTGGAGTTTGGCGAAGGCTCCAGGCAATAGAGTGGAAAAAATCTGGCCGAAGTCGGTGTTAACCTATGAAAAAGTATTAGGTGAATGCAATGACATAATAGAATTTCGTCATGGAGCAATCAATTTTACTGATAAAACCAGAAGCGAAGGCAAGCAAAAAGTGAAAAGCAAATGAAAAACATTTGTCGGTTGTACCTTTTCCCAGATGCTTTGAAGAAGTTCATTTTTGTTACGATCCAAATCCTGTATGACACGCTCGATTTTAGCCTTGTCATTTTCGACAATTGCACGCCGATCGAGCAGGGCCTGGTACCGGGCCTCTGCCGTGTTCATCAATGCCATGACCTAAACAAAACCGCAATCATAAACACGATTACATAGGAATCCCGATCGTGGAGAACCCGAATAAAAGTATAGAAACAAAATTGCAGCTTTGAAAGTGAAATTACTGTATGGAAGGCAACAAGGTAAGCATACTTTACGGTTGATTTTCTTGCTCATGGCGTCCTGCTCTTTACGCATTTGGGCCAGAGTGGTAGCATCTTGGTCAGAAGCATGTGCAGCGAAGTCGTACTGCGTCCCGGGCCGACCGAAAAGATGTTTATCGTTCTCGATCCAAGGGTTCGATTCTGAAAATCGCGAATATCAAAAATAAGCCTGACAAGCGCAACTTAGATGTTAAGAATACCTAGGCATTGTTGCATACGAAGACGGTTAGCATCCTAACAGGACGTTACTCCATGCATTCAGAGAAAATCCAAAAACAACTAGCCTGGTCTTTTTCGAAACGAGCCAGTTTGTGTTGGATGGTCTTAAGACCAAGATCGATATCAGTGAGCTGAGAGGTAAGGATGTCTCGACGCTTAGCTAAGCTCCTGGCTGCCTCGTCAGATTCAAGCACCTGCATTCTGTTAGCCAGCATACATGATACAATGAAATGCGTGTACAAGGAGAAATCAAAATCAAAAACATGACGAACAAGAGAAAAATGTGTACCTTTTGTTGTTCATTTTCAAGCTCCTTTTGCAGGGAGTCGTGGCGCTCTTTGGCATGAACCAGTTTCTGCTCGTATTGACGAACCTACGACATGTCAATCAGGCGTAAGCAGCAAGTAAAGCAATTAAACGACATTTCGCTTGAGCTCTTCAATTTGAGAGTTTACAGAGGCCTGAGTCTCAAGAAGGGAATCGATTTCCTTTGTAGCTCCAGTGATCTCAAGATCCGAACGAAGACACTATTGAGGGCAATCAGTGAATGTAGAGAGTTCAAAATAACACAATCCGTAAACGAGAGAGGAAAAACGAGTTTAGAAGACAAAAGAAATCTCGAGCCAAGCGAAAATAAAAGAAACATCAGTAGGAGAAGCACAGAAAGTTGGTTTGCGCGAGAATTTTGGAGAAAGATCATATAAAAACCTCTTGATGAAGCTTGGACAGTTTGACGCCGATTGATTGAAGCTGAGCATTGATCGATTCAATTTCCTTTTCTTGATGCGCGCGCCCTTTGCCTTTGCCAGAATCAGCTTGATCGATTTGATTTTTTAGCGCAGCAATCTATGTCAGAAACCCCATCAGAACAAGTTACAGCAAGGACGGCACAATGAAACAACGAAAAAACCCATCAAGATTGATTGCGAATTAAATACTGACAATTGAGCAAATTAGATGGAAATTACCTCATTTCAGACGAAGGAAAATATGACTCAACGACGAAATATAAAAGAAGCAAATGGCAGAGGATAACAGTCCGCGAATATTGAACAAATGCAACGTTTGAGTAACCTTTTCAGAATACGATCTTGCGTCAGCTTCGGCAGATGAGACATTGCGTTCGGATACACGAATCTCTTCGTCCAAAGCGTCAATTTGAACTTGAAGTGAATGCGATTCCTAAAAAAGACACGATGAATCAACATAAGATTTTGGTAACAAAAAAAAGAGACAGTTGTTTCTAAAGTGCACCCAGGACAAGTAGAAGATAGTTCAAGAAAGAAAGTGAGCAGCAAAACGGACCGACAAAGGATTACTTCAAATATTTCAAAACGAGACGAAAGCAACTAAAATAGAAATTCCTCACAGAATGCTCAATACGTTGGGTGAGGAGCTCAACCCGCTGATGATCAGCTTCAATAGCTTCCATCAAATTCCGTGCACCATCACATTTCTGCTTCAGAAGAGCGCGAGCTTCACGAATCTGGTCTGCCATCTGTTCGGCTTCAAGAAGCTGTCCTTGAGATTCATATAGACGTTGCAGTAATATCAATGCAGGCTGCTGTTGAGATCGTGACCCACCACTTAAAGTTCCCTGAACCAGGAATCAGCATACAAGTTCCGAGATGCAAACGAAAACAGTGCAATTAGCGAAAACATTTACCTACTTTTGGGTCGAACAGATCGCCCTGGAAAGTGACACAGCGACGCTGTATGTGTTTGTCGAAAGTGACGACTTTGGCCGTTTCAGGATCCCGACAAACAAATGTTTGCCCGAAAACATAGCGGATGGCGGCAGAAACCTAAAGCAAAATGGAGTCAGTGAAACCATAGAAACTTAGAAAACGGCAACAGAAGCAATGCAAAAGTTGAAGAATTTGTAGCCAAGTAGAAACACGCGATTCGACAATTTGCCGCATCAAGCGGCTCTAACAATGCAACAAAGAGAAAAGTTTCATGATCCAAAATAGAGGACCAGCCCAAACAAATTATATGACATGATGAAGAATCGAGAATGAAAAATATAAAGAGACGAAGAACGAAACGCAAACAATCCCTACCTCATCATCATAGCAAATAAGAGAGGTGGCTGGGAATACATTATCGTCCCCAACAAGATCAACAGCGCGTCGGATAGCGTTATCAGGCATATCTTGACCAGTGATCTTGTTTAGTGGGATAAATGTGACACGAGATTTCAGCCTTCCATTCTTTAGAAGAGCGGCACCGGTTATATGCGTGTCCACAATAACATTGTAGAGACGACCTCCGGCTGTCACCTGGAAACCATATTAAGACTTGTTTCGACAGCACTTTTAGCAGCTCTCATAGCAAAGACAGACAGAAAACGCACTCAAATATGGATGAAGCATAATAACAATTAAAAAGAAAACACCCAGAGTTTTACCTCTAAAGCTACGGCGGAGTCAATGTTTCTGAGTTGAATGCGTTTTGCAACGCGCCCTTTAACGCTTGCAGGATCGAAGCGTTGACTGGGAGAGCTGTAATCAAATTCGAATCGGGCAGTCTGATCAAGCACTGTTTCTATTTATACGAAATTATTGATTTAAAGAACTTACCTGAGAACGTAAACGGGCGACATTTTCACGAAGACGAACAACATCGTTATCCTTCGCGGTTATCTGAGCGTCAAGATCACGAAGTTGAGCAGACAATCTGAAAGCGCATGATTGGAATTGGAATACAATATCGTGGCCACGACAACAGTTTGAGTATCGCATTGAATTATTTGAGAGCAACAAAACCGAAACGTGGCTAAGCATATTGAGTCTACCACAGATGGTTTCAAATCGACGAAAAGTTCTTCGAATAGAAAGTGAAATGCAATGGAATTAAATGAACGTTACGTCTCAGGTTCAAGTCCATCAAGCTGACTCTGTTGAGAATCGATGCGTGAGCGCAGAGCCTCACGTTCTTGCACCAGACTGTGATACGCTGGCGCACAGCGCTGCAACGAGTCGGCATGTTCTGAGAGGCCGAGATTTAAAAATCGCAAAAATGGGAATCGATAAACCACCAACCAGTTCTAGTTTTACGCAAATGGGCGAGCTTTGAAGCCGATTGTTTCTGAAGAGCAGTGCATTCAGCATTGCGTTTGTCAGCGTCCATCAGCTGAGCGGTTAAAGACCCAGCGCCATCTTCGGTCATAACAATGCCGATTGCCTCGCCTGTACGAAAACATATCAGAATATGAACACGGATGCAAAACAGCAAATCAACAATGTTAGTAGACGAAGGCAAAAAAAGGAATAACCACAGATCGAAATTTTGAGAACCTATAGAATGCATAAATGATAGAAAAATCCTGAGGCGTCACAAAATCTTGATAAAAATTTCAGTTTGCAAAAGTAACATGAATTTTTGCCGACCTTCGATAGCGTTGATACGATTCTGGAGGCTCTTCTTCTGCTTCTCCAACTCATCCCGAGCTTGAACCCGATCAGCATGTGCGCGAGTCTTGGTCTCAAGTTCAGACTGAGCCTCCTTCAGAGTCTTCGACATATGAGCCTGATTAAGTTCTTCTTCGGCCAGTGACTTCTTCACATTGCTAAGGGTCGCATCGTGCTGCACGACCTTTTTTGCAGCTGTCGTAACTGATTCCTGGGCGAAATTAACTTCGAGGTCGGAAGCATTCATAACAAAATATTACAGGTTTCTGGCAAACCAAACAAAGGGATGCAAAGATAGTGATCGAAACGTCGAGCACATAAAAGAGCAGACCACTAGAAACCGGAAAACCATGTCGGAGCAAAGGACAATCATAAACCCAAAATTGTACAGACGATGAGCCGAAATAACTTCAGACCGGAAAAAAATAAAAGAACTGCCTTCCTCACTTGTAAATCTTCGATGAGTTGTTTCGATTCTCGCGATATCAAGCGATCTGCACGCCCAATCTCCTCATTGATACCGTGGATTTGTTGAATAAGGTTCTCCTTCTGGTCTTGCAGCGAATTCAATGATTTCTGCATCGCAATGCTTCATTATTATAGGAAAGGATCAACGGACAGCTTATTCTTACAGTGAGATCGTCTTTGACGCTGTTGGAATCACAAAGTGCCCGTTCAGTCTGGAAGTACCGAAATGCAATAGTCCGACGTTCCAACCGTTGAATTTCTGTCATATTTGCGGACCTGTAACGGAAACATTCAGTATTGATGGTAACAAAGGGAAGAGCGCAATACCATTTCATGAACAAAGTGCATTCATGACGAAGCTTAACCAGTTGAGGAGTGATTTCCTCCTTAAGGATTGTGTTGATCTCCGCAACCTGCATAAGAAAATGAGGCGAGAAAAAAAATTGCAAAAAAATTTGGATCCTCAGTACAGAACGATATTCAGCCAGAGTCAATAGTTAAGACAAAATCAGAACCCAATTTAAAAAAGCCACCTTAAGGTCCTTCTTAGCGATTGTGTTACAGGCAGCGATCTTCTTGGCCTCAAACATCTTTGTCCCTGCAGCTTCTTCGATCAAACCGAGGATTTCGATAGGCTTCATGTTGAGCACTTTGGTGATGCGGCCTTGCATAACAAGGAATGTTGGGTTTCTGTAGAAAATATCGAATTTAGCATTGAAGAGCATCAACAATCAAGCAAGTTCAAAGGCAAATGACGAAAATATTGGCAAAAGAAGTTACAGCACAGGGGGATCACCACAAACGAAATGGACAGAAAAACACATGAGTACAAAAAATGAATCTGTAAATACGTACTGAATATTAAGCTGAACCGATTGAAAGAGATTTTGAATTCGGTTGAGTTGGGCAGTATGACCATTGATAAGGTACTTGTTCTTGCCATTTACAACAACCTGGGAAAACAAGTCAGAAATAAGGATATTATCAACTAGACGGACAGAATCAAAAAAGAACACTCCACTTGGGCAAAGACAAAAGCGCAAAATTCGATCATGCTTGAAGCGAGAGATTGTCAAAAGGATGAACTTCGCAAAAGCTCTCAGATACAAAATGGGTTCAAAATAGGGTTTGATCGCAACCTGTCGGGTGATGGAGAGCTTCCCACATTCTTCATAACCGATGGGACTTGATGCCCGATCGCTATTATCGAAGACAATAGTGACACTAGCCTTGGTAATACCTGCCTGGCCCTGCTTGTATACTAATTCGCGGAGACTACTGGCACGAACATTGCTCAGCTGACTGATACCCAGAACAAAGCAAATGGCATCCAAAATATTAGACTGAAAGAAAGGATTAGATATAGTCATTAATGAATATGTTGATATAAACAATCTGTATACAAAGCGAAGCCTTGGAACAGAAGCACAACGAGCTCTCATAAAAACAATGCTTGGAAAGTGCTTGAAAGCATCAAATGTAAAACAGTTTCGGAAAATTAAAAAAGTATCGCCAAAATGGATTTAGGTGAAGCTGAACAGAGAACAGACAAATGATTCTATGTGGTAATTACGAACCTTTCCACTACCATTCTCTCCAGTAATAGCAGTGAAGCTCGGATCCCAGCCATTGATCACCGTTCGGGTTCCATAGGATTTGAACCTGTACATTGACGTCAGTGAATGTATTGTAAACATCCATATACAGATTCAAGCCAATGCGTTGAAATCCAATTGCAAAAGCTCTGGTTATGCATACCCGTCAATAATCAACTGGGTAATATGCATATGGGTTGTAAGCGTCCACAAGGACTCGACAAAATGACTGGGGGCCGAAGCCGAAGATCAAGACGATGACGACGACGGCGACGTCTGGACCACTGAACAGCCCAGGCGATAATGGGCGTGATGTTGAAGAGATAGCCCGCACACAATCTTAGCGGAACCCGCCAGAAACGATTGTGCGCCAGTCTCGCAAAAATGTTCTCGGGTGTTGTAAATTTCAAACTCGGAAGTCAGAATGAAGTCAATGAACAGGAGGCGTCCACTATTCAGCGGCATAGAGCTTGTCATGGTCAATTATCCCTTTTTGTCATTTATTGAGAATCCATGCAAGCGAACCAGAATTTGAACGCGAACTAGGTGGTAAAACAAAACCTAGAATTAATCCCATTGACCAGCAAAGTAGTACATATTCTGAAATAAAAAATCTTCTAACCCACTCAGTTTTTGGAAAAATTCGATTTGGTAGTTGTATCAGGTAGTTTACATGCGATCGACTCACCTTTCAGTTCCTTCATCGAATTGCCGAACGGAGTGCAGCAATAATATCGTCCTTCTTATCAATATATGATTACAACTTTGCTCATTTCGCTTTGAGTACAGGATCTATTTTACGTCAGAGGATGTCACGACTAACGTCGACGTCGGTCAAAAACACAGAGACGGGAAGACACCCAGCAAACGTCTGATCAAGGGCGGGTTCTGATCGCATATCATCGTTGCTGTTCAGGGATCCCCCACGCTTTGTTGAGTGTCAATCAGGAAATTAGGAGTCTACTGCAGTGGGCCGGCATGCTGGCCCTTCGCATGGAGTTGGCCCATGAAGTCGCCGGGACTTCGATCGTGATTCCATGGCTGAACGCGACAGTGGTTTGTGTGACAGTCGGACGATTGCTGGTGTCGCCGAGCATCGGCAGGGCCATGGTCGCTCCGATCGCGATCCTATCAGAATCACCATGTCGTAGAGCGTTTGATGCCGATTCGGTCCGGGGCCGGATCGTGTTTTTTATGCGGACGTCAGACGTGATGATTCGATCGCACTCGACATCGTATTCTCTGAGGGAGTTAGCGCCATTGTTCGTAAGCAGACGCGCTGTTACAGATCACCGTTTTACAATTCGTCGCAAATGTCGTCCCAAACTGTTATTTAAACATTTTCAAGGACGGTATTTATTAGTACATAGTGGTGGTAAAATAGTCTTCGCAAGCTGGTTTTTCGGTATTTTCACCCAAAACAAAAGTGTCGAATAACAATCCGATTGGGACCATTCCACTTTTGAGATGCGATTTATCAGCAGAGAAGGCTTGTAATTTGCCTGGTTCTGTCCAGAAAATTTGAACAGATGGAGAGACACATCAGCGTCCAATAATACAGCCAGATTGACAGATAAATATTGTGGTGCGGGATTTATTAACGAATGGGGGATGGGCTCGCACCAGATAGGCCCAGAACCCCAGCTGTAGTCTATCACTAAGTCCCCATCAGCCCAGCAACAGACTGAGAACATTTGCTTGCGCCTTTGACACGAACTTGTACAGCAGGGCGTGCTGGACCTCGGCCTGTGGGCCGGACCCAACAAACTGCAGCATGTCGGTGACGCGCTGCACTTCCAGTATGACCTCGCGCGTGACCCAGCGCTCCCACATGCGACCGTACATATTCATCACAAAAGCGATGCGATGATCGCCCTCGACGGTAATCGGTTCGTTGGACAATTCGGCGGTCGGATCGAGTCCGGCGCCGTACTTGACCATCGTATGAAACAGCAAGACCGGGTCGATCTCGCTGACGCAAACGAGATCAGCGAACACTTCGGCGGCCGCCTCCGGTTCCATGCTGAACACAGCCTGGACGAGATCGGCGGCAGGATGATGCACGAGCATGTATCGCAGCACGCTACGCTTCAGCAACGGTAAACCATGAAGCTCAGCGTAATCGAGGCCGCGACGATAGTTGGTCGGGCTCCATTTCACAGGGACGGCGGCAATAACGGCGTCGCACTGGTCCCGAATCCGCTCCGATTGCATGAACTGAGCGACGGCGGCGATGGCGAACGAGCTGTAATGGGAATGTGGAACCGGTTTCGCAGCCGCCACGATGCCGTACGCCATCTGTAGATACAGCTCGAAGATCGCCAGACGATCCGGGACTGTTTCCTTGACAAACGCGATCGGAACTTTGATATCCGGCAGAGTGATGTTCATAGACATGGGTTCACCACGAACGCGGCGCGGATACCGAAGGAATGCCCGAACAAGCTCGCTCTGATCCTGGACGACATCTCGATGGACGTGGAAGACGCGCCCGTCGACGTTCAAGGCCAGGTCCGAGGTCGACTCGTTGTTAAAGAGACGGCGCAGGGCGCGTAGAGCCACGTCATAATCGCAGGGGACCCGTGACGACGACGACTGGGATGGCGACGGTAGCGCCGGCGGCGGGATGGCGGGACCGTCGGCCGCCATGGACAGATAAAACTGAGAACCGAAAGAAACACCAAATTGCGACAGACTGAAGACCAATCTTCGCAGTTTTTTATAACGCAGTTTTCTTCTGCATTTCGGCGATTTTGGACGATTTTACGGCGATTTTGGACGATTTTACACTGAGAACTGAGAACTTTAGAAACGCAACCATTGCAGTTTCAGTGGCGATTTCGATTTTTGACTGACAGAGAAAGAAGTGAATCTTATCAGCTCGCATTTTTGAACTTGACAGAGCTAAAGATATATTTTTGGCTCGCGAATGTACTGTTCATGCTCCTGCAATAGCAATTAAATCCCGTCCCTTTCTGTCTTATTTCGGGACAGAGTACGGTCAAAAGCTTGTACTTACCTTTGGCCAAATACCCATATTTTCTTCACAGCCGTATTGGATTGAGGAAAACTGTTTTCGCGATTTGCGCAATGTATAATTATAGAAGTAGCTGACCAGTTCAAAGAGAGAAATCGGATTGTTACATGCGATCCTTTTGACAGCGCAAACAGCCCATCCAGCCATTAGGGGATTGCACGGAATCAAGGCAAACTGCGAATGCCTCAGCTCTGTTCGCTGACTTTCCGTTTAATTGGCTTCCGTGCTCAACTTCAAACTTTACTGTGTAGGAGTTCCTAAATTGAAAGTCCAGTTCTCGGAATCATTTTATCCACTGAATCGCCGACAGCATCTTGTAAGTCCGCAATTTTCATCACATAACGCAGTGTAAAAGTTAAAAGAAAGTGATATCGGCATCTCAGAGGCTTTCTGATTACTCAGGCCTGCCTATCCTACCTCCTCTAGGTTTTACCGAAATGGTCGATCAACGGTTTTATTCTCTGAATGGGTGAAATACTGCGAGCTCTGAAAACGGCAGTTGGAGCTTCTGATGATCAGCAAGGTGATGCGACAACGTACTGCCCGTTGATATCAATAATCTAGTCGAACCCAATGCAATCCAATATGCACTCAAAGGTCTCGTTTCAAGTAGGGTCGACAACTTGCTGTTCCGCGTGATGGGTTCCAGCGACAATTCGTCTCTATTTGAAAACGATGGTCGGACACTTTGGTGATGTTTTAAATGACGGATCACACAGTTCCTTCTGGTGCGCAGAAAGGAGACAACAAGCCATGAGAACCAGAAACGCTCAGTTCTGCTCGCACATAGGATTGCAGTCGTGGAAAGCCCATAGAAAAGTCGATCACATGACCCATGCAGCAGCTGAGTTCGAGGCAAATGTGGACCGGCAAAATATAGACGCCCGGGACTTGAACCGAGCATTGAACTATCGTATAATTACTATCCAGTGGTAGTAGAGGGGAGACTTTCAGCTACTGCTGTAAATATGCAGGCAAGTATAAGAACATTGGAGGTGGAATTTAGAATGGGGTCAATGCAGGCAACAAGGATTCCTGCCAAATCAACTCCTCTTCAGGTCCTCCACAGACCTCCCAGAATCTCCCGCAACGCCTTTCGAACCTCGAAATAATCACCACAGGGCCTTCGCTGCCATCGCCGTTGCCTCCCACCGGCGAATTTTAATCAATACTCGGAAGAATCAACCCCCTTCCTCCCCTTGACTCAACTTCATTTGTTTTCAAGTGATACTTTTGCTAAGCAAACAATGTTAGGTACTACATGAAAACATCCATCAAAACAGATACACTAAAAGAGACGCCAAATAATTCAGTTGGAGATATCATAAAATAGATGAAATTTGGGTTAATTCAGAGTTAGAACAGCCATATCGGATTTTAGTTCCAGACAAGAAATCAGATATGTTTAACAGTGAAATTCTGCATGAAACGAACCGTCGTTTGTTGTATGATGTTTTTGCTTTCTTCGTTATACGATGCCGTTTTTGCTTTCTTTGTAGAAACCCCAAGAAACGAGCCAATGATGATAGATGGAGACTGCAGAGCGATAAATTAGAGAGGAAACAGTTGCAGATTCAGAACAGCATAGAGCTCTATTGTCTTAGCAAGCATTTCTTCATTAATTGGATGACAATGAGACCTTCTCTGACTAATTGATCTAACGATGGGTGCAAATCGAGTGACAAACGTCAATCTGCCCAAAGTTGAACGAGTTGCAGAAATCAGGACATCCTGCATTAGCGGGAAATGTGGCGACGACTAGATGACTGCCTCGTTGAACATCGAGGGACTTTTTGAAGTACCAGTCATGAATGTGTTGTAGGTAGCTCGTGTCATTATTCCCGAATCGTCAACATTACCACCGCGTACAGTGGGAAGGTGGCAACAAGAAACTTTGAATCGAAGGATTCGTTGGACGATGTGCAAGTGGCTGGACTCGGAATTCGAAGTCCCGTATCTGTTTGAGTGGAACGAAGAATGGCGAATACGGAGGAATTCGCAACCCAAGAGGAGCTGATGTCATTATTTACAATAAAAAGTTATATATATGATGATTATGTCAATATTTAGCTGAAATTACACACGCTATAGTCAATTCATTAATAAAGCCCATGCCGCTATTGGTGATTCATAGTTGTATGGCTTATTCCCTTCTCAAGCATCATGGCGCCGATGTAGATTTTGAAGGTGTGCTTGAGTCGCTCGTCGTCATCGTTGCGGTGAGGGCGTCGGGTGGGGGAATTATTTGAATCTGGATGGATTGGCCGGAACGCTCAGGATGTTTTCAGAATGGATTGCTGAGAAGCTGCAGTGTAGGGTTTTGTTGACTGCATTGAAGAACAATTTTAATCCATCCCCAATGTGCGTGTCTTGTACCTGCTTATACAACTTATCCATAAGCTACCCCAGGTATCACAGCGTTTTGACAAACAGAGCGAATGCGCGACCACTCTGTAGCCTTAAGACTTAATATTGAGAGAGAGAGAGAGAGCGCGAGAGAGAGGCCTCTCCAGGGATACTTCAGTACCATTATTCTACTTTGACGTTCTTTCGAATGATTTGAGCTCCAATTTGATTGACTTCATATCTCAACAGATCGCGATTTTCATTATTTATCAGCAGTTCCTGTGGACATGTATAAAAGACTCTTTTTGGTAAACACGTGATCTGAATTTTGGGATTCTGAACCGTTTGTAGAAAACACCCAGTATATCAAAAAAACGATACATAGAAAATTAGATAACAGGCTGTTTCTTGTCTAATTCTACTGTAGCAACTACCGGTTATACCTGACTCCAACAACAGCCAAGAAAAGAGAATGAAACGAAGATTGTCAGCAAAAAGTCCAGCTGCCTTGGTAGCGATGCCACAAGAATCTCTTCTATTGCGACATAAATCGTAAGTTTTGAAGTTGATCGCCAATCGAGGACCCTCACCATCAGTAGACCGGAGATCAACCTTCGCCATGCATGCTCCGCAAAGAATCGCCCCCGGGTCTGTGTCGTCGGGCACCAACGCCACCCGAAGTCTTTTATCGTGGAAGTCTACCTCGTGATGTCGCAATCTAATCGACGGTCATCATCAAAAGGTGAAAAACAGAGGCGGTATTTTGATTTCAAACCAATTGTGCACATTTTGTCGCTTACTCAATGTTAATTCGATGCATTACAGAATCACTATTCTGGTGATCAGGATGGATTTACTCGGAGATGGGGCGATACAATCGCCTATGCAAAGTTCAGCACTAACCACTGTCCTGGAAAAGGCGGGAATTTGCCTGTTTGCGAATCTCACCAAAAACTGCATCTATTGTCATCCATTCCTTCTCTATTTGACACTCAATGGAAATGTTCGTCACCGCTCTCCGTCCTGTTGTCTACTCGTATTCAATTGATAATTTATCGAAGATTGAAGCCTTCATATTTTGCGTCGTGCTCCATGAACTTCTATCATCTTAAGATCTACAAGATGTCTGAAGCAGATTGTGGACTTGGTTTTATTATTGATCAGCTCGGAGCCGAACGCTGACAAATCCGCGTTTTTCCGGGACTGCCGATGTGTCCATAGCACGAAATAGGTCGGTTAATGTTACCCAGACCGCAGGGTATTTATGTTTCGTTACGTCCAGGACCAAAGCCCGATCCGTAGCTGGATGAAATGCGGCTATCGGTGAGAAATGTCCACCTTGGAGCTGTAGGACGCGACCCCTTTCGTAGTTGATCACAACAAACGCGTTCTCGTTATAGGCACTATGAACGACATGCTCACGAAACTCTGAAAGATCCGAATAGTCCGCATGATGCACTTCGGCCGTAACATTGCCATCACCAGCAGCTTCAAGAGTAACTGAAAAGTAACATTATTTCTCAGAATTCATCATGTGAAGAGACTAAGGGTCGCTGAACTGTTATCAAACGCCTTACAGCAGTCTTCAAAAAACTCTGAAAAAACAAGGTTTTGGTGACAGGCGCAGTGTTAAACATTGGCGCAGTTTTCAGAAAACAGATTTATCAAGGAATCTGTTACCTGCGAGCTGGTCCAGGGTCATCCCCTCCTTGTGAACAATGGACTCGTTTATGACTTGGCGGACCTGCGGCATGACAAGCAGATTGGACTGTGTGAAATATCCGTATCGAGCCGGGAACGTTTCCATCGTTGGTCCGGGAAGGCCGAGTGCATTCAGCACACAGACGGACGTGGCCACACCACAGAATGTTGCAAGAATCTGTTTCTCCCAGTGTGCCATGATTTTCGTGAATGACACCTGACCATCCTGTAGACAATCGATCAGAAGCTGCCTGCCTTCTGCCGATTCGAATGAGATCAAATTCGGCGGCAGCGGGAGCCTCTGGCACGAGACCACCAACGACAGCGTAACATAAACCAGCACAGGCAACGTAAACGTCATGGGTTCGAGCTGTTCTTTAGCGTACCACACTGCCAGACGAACAAAACAACGCGCAGAGGGATCTGCGATGGATTAGACTGGACCAGCTCAAACTGCAGGGACGGAGTGAGGACGTTCTTACTGTGTCACGTAACACCTAGTTGCGAGTTACAGGTCGAAGGGTTGCTTCCTAGACTAGGCTAGGCTGTATCAAAGCTGAATCGGTGATGTACGAATCAGTCGGTGAATACGAGAGGTTGGCGTCACGGATTTCAGGACTGCAAGATGGACGTGAGCTAGGTACTAATTCGGTAATTCCACTGATGCCCCGGGCGGCTGCTCCTAACGTAATTCTGCAAATTCATACAAGCGTATGATGATGAATCTGGGAAAAAGCTCTGACGAAGAGAAAAACAACGCCTGTTAGTAACATTTGATGAAAAGATAAGTACATGAAAAAAGAGGCTCAGCTCCCGCAGACCTTCCTGCGCCTTTCTCCAAGTCCGCAACGTATCTATTTGACTACTGTCAGTCTATCACCACAAACAGGATTCTCTCTGTCATCCAGTCGTTCCCAATTTGACACTCAATGAAAACGCCCATCACCAGTTCTCTGTCCTGTTGTCTAAACGTAATCAATTGGTAACTTATTGGACATTGAAATCTTCCTTTTTTGCGTCGTGCTCCAATGAACTTCTATCATCTTAAGATCAATCAGAGGTTTGATCAAGATTGTGGACTTGGTTTATTATTCATCTGCTCGGAGCTGAACTTTAACAAATCCGCGTTTTTCTGTGCCCTCCGCTGTGTCCATAGCATAAAATAAATCAGTTAATGTTACCCAGACCGCCGGGTATTTATGTTTCGTTACGTCCAGGAGCAAAGCCCGATCCGTAGCTGGATGATATGCGGCGATAGGTGAGAAATGTCCAACATTACGCTGTAGGGCGCCAAACCGTAGGTAGTTGATCACAACAAACACGTCCTCGTTATAAACGCTCTGAACGATATGCTCACGGAGCTCGGAAAGATCCGAATGGTCCGCATGATGCACTTCGGCCGTAACATTGCCATCACCGGCAGCTTCCAGAGTAACTGAAGAGTAACATTATTTCTCAGAATTCATCATGCGAAGAGAATATGACTTTTTAAACTGTTATCAAATCGCCTTACAGCAGTTTTCAAAAAGCTCAGAAAAAGCAAGGTTTTGGTGACAGGCGCAGTTTTAAACATTGGCGCAGTTTTAAACATTGTCGCAGTTTTCAGAAAACAGAATACTCGACTTCAAATTAAAGAATCTACTACTGTATTTACCTGCGAGCTGGTCCAGGGTCATCCCCTCCTTGTGAACAATGGACTCGTTTATGACTTGGCGGACCTGCGGCATGACAAGCAGATTGGACTGCGTGAAGTATCCGAATTGAGCCGGGAAAGTTTCCATAGTAGGTCCGGGAAGGCCGAGTGCATTCAGCACACAGACGGACGTGGCCACACCACAGAATGTTGCAAGAATCTGTTTCTCCCAGTGTGCCATCAATTTCGTGAATGAGACCTGGCCATCCTGTAGACAATCGATCAGAAGCTGCCTGCCTTCTGCCGATTCGAATGAGATCAGATTCGGCGGCAGCGGGAGCCTCTGGCACGAGACCAACAGCGCCAGCGTAACATAAACCAGCGCACGTAACGTAAACGTCATGGTTTCGAACTGATCTTTAGCGCAGCACAATGCCAGACGAACAAAACAACGCGGAGAGGGATCTGCGATGGATTAGACTGGACCAGCTCAAACTGCAGGCACGCAGAGGACGTTCTTACTGTGTCACGTAACACCTATTTGCGAGTTACAGGTCGAAGGTGTCAAAGCTGAATCGATAATGTACGATTCAGTCGATGAAGACGAGAGGTTGGATTGAAGATTGAGTCTGTCATCAGAAGAAACTGCGTCGCGGACTTCAGGACTGCACGATGGACTTGAGCTACACGGATGCGGGTGCGCCTAACGAAATTTTCCAAAATCATCCAAGCGAATGATGATTAATCTGGGAAAGCGCCGTGACGAAAATCGACACGGCCATGTTAACATTTGATGAACAAAACATTAGGAGGCTCCGCCCCGCAGATTTTCCTGCGCATTTCTCCAAGTCCACAACGTCTCTATTTGACTTCTGGATTGGATTGGATTGGATTGGGTTGGATTGATAGTTCGTCGATGTTTGTCAACAGGCGGTTCGGTATCCATAAGCCCAACACTGGTAGTTCTCAGGCATCGCCTTAGCATCTACCTGGACTCCTACTTCCAGTTTCGGAGCCTCTAATTGTTTCACCTATTTATGTTAGCCTAGATCTCGTTCGGCCCTATTTGGAGGACCTAAGAGAGGTTCCACAAGATAAGGTAGACACCTGCCCAATCCTACAGGGACTAGAACCCATGTACCCTGACTCATCTATTTCTCCCTACTGGGTGCTGCCCAGCTTTCTATATAGTTCGTTATATATAACATCCGCTGTCATATGCACATGAGAGAAACTCGCCCATACATCCACTGTGAGTATAAAGTGCTTCATTAAAGTTTCTGATTTCTCATTCCATAGCTTTGTCTCGAAATTGCTTTAGCTGATCCTTGTTGTGTTTACATTTTAGTAGTTGATGCTCTACAGTTTCTCTGTATCGCATACAATTTCTACATATATCTTCCCTTCAATTTTTATGTTCATTAAATGTGCTCTGTGAGCTTCTGAACCGTCAGCATATTTTCTGGCTAGAAATATGCCTGGCAATCCGAATACCGTCAGTATAGCAAAACAACAATACATAGGAAATTAGATAACAATTAATTAACTCCAACAATAACCAATAAACCGAAGATTGTAAGAAAAACAATCCAGCTGCTATGATAGAGATCGGTTCAGGCGAAGCCGCACTTCCTGTTTTGTTTGAGGCGAGGCCCTGCCTCTGGTCCTGTTTGTCTCTAGATCAGGAACTTAATGACAGGCTGCGCCCCGTCATCGAAACTTGTTGCTGATCTCAAGGGTGAACGACATTGTTTAACGATGGAGGCAATCCATCTCATACCTCTGTTGGTAATGAACATGTTGTGTGGAATGTAGCCTGGGCCCCGGGCCAGACAAAACGATTAGAATCTGGAATCGCCTGAATCGTGACGACTCCAAGTTGCTTTGCACCTCTATCCTGAAAACTGTTAGTAAGGTTTCCATCGCTTATTTTGAGATATTTCCACGTCTTGGTGATCTATACGGGCACCGATTGTAAACAGGCCTTGAACGCTGTCCCGGCGCGGCCCAAGCTCTCCAATGTTGAGCGTCTCGTTAATCAGATCATCATCTTCATTCTGATGGAGATCGCTGCCTGTTGTCTTCATGCCATTGTCGTTCGTGCTCTGGTCCAAATCTAATGTGAATGCCTGCAATGTGGCGATATGGACTGCTTCTGGGTTTGACTGAGCTTCTACTATCAGGTATCTGCCATTCATTGCATTAATGTCTATCCAGAATCAGCTCAATAGTCTTGGGTACGTTGTCATATTCAATAACTTGGTCCCAATATTTCTATATCTTGTAGGCTGGCGCCGATATGAGCGAGCTAGAGACATTAGCCGAGCCTGCAATCAAGCTGTGTTTCTTTACAGGCAAATACGATGGAGAATATCGCAGGATATTTAGAGAGATTGGAGCTTGGTCGCAGCGACTGCTATTGAAGGCCGGATTTAAGCCCAAAAGATCCAGCATTTCTGCCACTTCACAGTGGCAGTGGTGATCGGGCGATCCGGACCTTTGGGGGCTGCGGCAAGTCGTTGCGCGGATTCTCACAGTCAGGAGACGCAATCTAAGCGTGATTATAATGGAACATGGCTACTTTGAAAGTCCGTGCCTCTTTAGCTCAGTCGGCAGAGCGTAGGTCTCATATCCAAATCCTTTAAAGAGTCATCCTGAGGTCGTGCGTTCGATCCGCACAGGAGGCACATTTTTTGCGCAGAAAGTCCAAAGTATACCGCCGGACACTCACGTGTAAAGTGTCGCAGTATTATCTTGTGTGAGTTTTGAACATTTCAAATATCTACCTGAAAACCTGAAATGCAATTCCTGGAAATGATTACTTGATGTATTTTACTTCTTTACATTCCGGGCATCAAAATGCTGTAGCTAGCACCAATCACAACATCGACAAAATAGTCGACGCCGATCGGAACTGGTTGTTCCGTTCCGGGTCCTGAGGACCCCGTGACGCCATTTGACTATCACTATCTACGAATGCCGATATCGTACTTGGTCTGGGCGGGGTCGTCGCCGCCGACGCCGGGTCTGTACGCCCAGGAGTTGGTATTCCGCCGGGACGCGCTGTGGTCCCATGCCCGAGACGATGCTGAGATCCGCTTCGCCGACGAAGACGCCGATACCACGACGCACGTTTCGGCTTTGGATGGCGAACGCTTTATCGGATCCGTGGTCTTCATTCGACGCGGCAAGGATCAGCACGGCTCCGGACGACTATGCCAGATGGCGGTCGCACCGGACTATCAGGGCAGCGGAATCGGCCGCGAACTGGTTCGACGCCTGGAACGGCATCTTAAAGAGACGTCGGAGACCCCTGTGAAGGTGGAGGTTCATGCGCAGTTGAGCGCTGTCGGGTTCTACGAAAAGGTCGGGTACGAAGCTGTGGATGGCGAATCGGACTTTGAAGAAGAAGGCATCATGCATCGTTTATTCTCAAAGACCATTACACCGGACAAATCGGTTTAGCATAACTTTCCTTTAAAATCGGTTTCATTGACCCATCGATTGCTGTGAATCATGATATTGCTCTTTCGGATTCCAGAGATGGCCGCAACTGTGATAACATCTTTGATTACGCTCTACCATGGATGTCCTGTTCCGGGTCTGTTCCTGGAGTGATACTCCACGATCGATTTGAATGAAAGCTCGGATGAATGGGAAGGGGTTATTCTTGATTCATCTGTTTCCTCAAAGAAGCTCGCTGACATACCGCAGTTCATGGCTTTGAACGAATTCCGGTACAGGCACACATTGAATTACATGGTGACTGAACAGTAGCGTCCGTTATCGTCCAAACCACCCTCCATTTCGATTACAGAACTTTGGAAATTCTGAAACACTTCCGAAAGCTTTGCGGATTTCGAATCTCATAGGAAAATAAGAGTATAATCTCCGGCGTTTGTATGAACTGTGAGCAGTACTCATATTATACGATTTCTTGGTATAATGTGAAATTGCCAGTTGCAAACCAGGAACGTTTCCGATGTATTTTCGGCGACTATGTGAACTCAAGCAGCTTCGATGGCGCATTTGGGTCCTTGAATACGCACCGAATTTGCTATGGGTCGTTCACAGAGCAGGACGGCAAATCCATCAAAAGACGATGTGGATCAGCACATGTTGTCGTGGATGTACATTGCCATTATCTCAGAGGATGGCAATGATGGAGATGTTCGCCTGCCGTACGAGAGAGGAAATTTGACTGAAAGCTAAACCCTAGAAGAACATGCGCCCCAAAGTATCTGGTGCTATAGGAAGCGATTAACCTGACGTTGATTTTCTCCTTGTTTACTGTATTAATGCCAGACATAAACGTTTTGTTCTTTATGAAAAGAAGGTTGACCCAGCTTTTACAGCACAGGTAAGCAAAGCAAAACAACTAAAAGTTGTGTGCCGCCTTCACAAATTATACCGCACCCTAGCCATTTAGCAGCTAGATGATGAATAAATACATTAGCAATATTCCATAAAACATCAAGGTTCCTGACAGCACAACAACCGCGAACTTCAAAACTCGACTTTGTTGAGGAGCTTCAAGAGGTCAGTTCAAGTTCAGCACCCAGACTTGATTGTGCGCGACAAATCTCTTTTGATAGGCAACATAGACGTATGGAAGAAACGCAGCCACAAACCAACGAGAATGAAAAGCCTAACCAATAAATTGCTGGGATGTAATCACCAAACCATAGGCAGACCACCCCAGCAGCAACAAGAATCAATGTTGCTAGAGCCTATGTGTCCTGGACATACATCTTCAATGTCGAGCATTTCGGCCAAAAATTCATAAAGACGCACTTTTGACAAAGCGACAAGTAATGCTACCGTTCCATCCATTACTCAAAGGAGAGGGATTGGGATTGGATTATTTTGGATTGGTGTTGATGATAATTTAGGAAAATGGGTTGATTGTATCTTTCAGCGAAGTACGGTATTTGGCATTTGAACCTCCGCCATCTGAACCTGCTACACCTTCAAAAGAATATCCAGACCATGTTCTTGCCGCCACGTGCTAAGCTTTAGAAGTCGGCCAAATTCGGTCTTCGCAGCCTCCTACCAGTAATGACAGAGCGGATTCGTTCTGCTATTGCTTCCTTCTGTGTCCTTGGGGTTGGAATTTGGTGCGCTTTAACATTTGAGATGTTTAGTTTGGCATGCACTCGTATCCACTGTTTCCTAAAAAGCCTTTTGTACTGTTTGCTTGTCGGAGCTGTTATTGATATATTCACTAAACAGCCAGTTTTATCTACTGCAACTTGGCGTGATCCTGGCGATTGTAATCAATTTTTGGTCGCGATTTCGAGATTGCATTTGGCTCGAAAGCAGACTGGAGTTTATAACGAGCCACGTCCTCGTTGATTTTGCCTCGAGTTTTCCTCGTCGGAAATCAATTGGCTGAAAGCGATCCGGCTCGCGATATATCCCATTAAGTACGGGCATGCCTTTACGCTCGTTGCTCATCGCGAGGGTGGGACTCTTAATCTGTGTGGTGCTCCGATCGAATTCGAATCAGGCTCGAAAAATTCGAGCATGTATTCGACGAATCGAGCCTCGAGCCGACACTCTGACGAATGATTCGACGATTCGAGCAAATAAATTATATCCTGTGGAATCCTGCACTATAGATCTTCTACAGTGGAGGCAATCGCAGATTTCTCGGTTTCTGAAGCTTGGCTTAACCGGAAAGGAAATTTTAGCCATCCCAGGTTCATCTGTCAGTGTCGAAAGGATTTTTTGCGTTGGTAAGGACGTCATCCTAAGCGACGGAACAGCCCAGAAACTATATCAGCATTGAAGTTCGCATTCATCGCCGGAAGTAAGCCAAATTATTGTCAAATAAAACTATGTTTCGCAAGTTTCCTTTGATAACTATTTTTTGCCAAAAATCTTCGAGCCTGATTAGAGGCGCGATTCAAGATTCCGAATCGAACCTCGAGCTTTGGCAAAAGCTCGATTCGACTCGATTCGATCGGAGCCCTAAAACTGTACGAGTCTGTCGATGACGACGAGAGGTTGGATATAAGAGTGTGCGTCTGTATTCGGACAAATTGCACGGACTTCAGAGTGTTCTGGTTGTACAGTAGTCGAATATTTGTTTGATTACAGCAGTTAGCAACCGATTGATCATTCATCTGCCATCACACAGGAACTTATACTGACAGAGGTAGCTATGGACTTCGAGCCACAGTCGCAGCTGGAGCGATTAAGAGCACTTTCTACAGTGTGTGGACTAAATATATATCGCTGCCAGAACAGCTTCAATCAAGCTTCGAAGAGGTCAAACCGCAATATTATCGAACCGATCATCAGAAGCCCCGGAGCGATGACCCTCACTTCCACATTTAGTACCAACTAAAGAGCAGAACATTTGAAATCATTCGAATGAAAACCCTGATTACAGTCAAGGCTGGCAAGTACTACCTGTCATACCCGTTCATAGCATTAACGCGCGGTGTCAAACTATTACTATGAACATCCGCTGTGATGTGCTCGTCTTCAAGACAAACCCAGGAAAATATTTAATCTCTAACTATGAAAAATGTTGAGTAAATAGACAGCCAAGAGGCGGCTCAATTGCGCCGTTCAAGAATCATTTGATCAAGTCTAGCTCGCAGTTCCACGATCTGCGTGCTCAGGTCCAGTACGGCCTGCTGTTCGCGTTGGCGGCGCGCCGATCGTACACGCCCCTGAGCCTGATCCAGGACGGATTCGACGGTATCCAGTTGGCTGTAGCTGAGGTCGGACAGGCGCAGTCCGAGGCAGTGCTCCGGCAGGAGGCCCAGCTCGGTGGCGGCCTCCCCGACAAACGACTCGATAGCAGCTTGCAGCTGTCCCAATCGGGCAACGGCCCCGGAGGGGTGCGGGCCGGTACGTCCGACATTAATCCTACCAGAGCCGGAAGAGGCTGCGATGGGAGGAGAGGCACCTTCTGGGCCATCACCGCTGGAAACCGAGATCGGGGGGTCACGGCTTCGACAGGTAACGTCATCAATGCAGTCTGTAACGAAATCTGGGGTTGGTAACGGTTCCACAAGGGAGGGAGCTTCCACGGCCGAAACGGAAGCTGGGCTCTTGTCCGAAATTCGATCATGCCCGGGTCCTGTACGGCTTCCATCCTCGTCCGAGGAATGATCGGAATCAGTATCCTACTGACTGTCAATGCTTGTCACAGTGAAACGTTACATTTCCAGTACCGGTCTGTTACAAGATTGGACTGTATGGTCGATATTAACAGCAGATTTGCTGTTTGATACAGTACGAGTAGTAATAACAGGTGAGAGATCTTCAAGTAATTGATTCTGAATAGAGGCAGCTCTCTTCTCCATATCTTGCAGATGACTAACGATTAGTTGACGACATTCCTGAAACACAGGCTCAGATACTGGAATCTGTACGTTACAGTATTGATGGCATCGACGAAAGCTTTCATTAAAACAAACCCAACTTGAGAAGCAGCAAACCACAAACCACGCTCAAATTTGCCCAAAAAAAAAATGAAATCCCTTTCATGAAAATCGTATTGCAGAAATGAATAAAGTTTCAAACATGGGGTCCAGTACGTACCTGACAGGCATCCGGATATTGAATCATATCAAGTGGTGATGCGGCCTTCCGATTAGCCAGATGTAGATCCGGGTCATGTTGTAACAAGACACGGACACAGGCGGGATGTCGTCCGACCAGTGCGCAATGTAGGGCAGTATTCCCATTGCATTCTTGCGTGTTCACCGACGGTCCGGTCGCATCACTCAAGAGCCGCTGGAGTACGGCGTCGTACCCGCGCCGGGCCGCGCATATGACCGCATTCACTCTGTGTGTATCGGATAAGTCCGGAATCCGAGCAGAAACTCGTCACTGCGTTACCCGTCTCGGTTGCGATGATGCTTCTCGGCGGGCGAATAGTCGTCGATCAGAGCGACGGCGGCCTCCTGACCCGACATACTGGCGAACATCAGCGGGCTGTCCCCATTTGCGTTACGGCTGGTCAGTAACGTGGTATTGCCGTCACGTATCAGATCCTGAGTCCGCAGTCAGATGATGATGATGATGAAATCGATCTCGTCGCCAAACAGAGCCGAAATTAGAGAAAAGTGTTCAAAAACAAAGCGAAGAATTGATCGATAGCATAACGGTCTCCTGTAATGTTACCTGAATGATTTCAACATGTCCTCCCATACAGGCCCAATGCACACAAGAGTTGCCTATCTGAGTCCGGGCATCCGGTTGAGCACCAGCCTGGAGCAGGATCTGTACGATTTCCCGGTGACCGAACCGCGCTGCCAGCATCCTATCATAGCATTATATAAGTCCTGGACCCATGCACATCCGTATAATGATCTCGCCAATCATAACGATATCGCCATACGGCTTTATACAGGGTCGAAAAGGCAAAAAAGACATACAGAGGCGTAGCTCCGGATTCATCCCGGGACTCAATGAATCCGTAGGCGACTTGCGATGATAGTAGACGCTGACATAGATCGCGTTTCCCTTCAGCCGCAGCACGAAGAAGCAGTTGCTCCTGAAGGCTCGACGACGACATCACCAACTCTCACAGTCGGCGCAGTTTCGCATAATGATTAATCTGGGAAAATGCCGTGATTAAAAACAGCACCGTCAACGATCGGGTGTTGCTGGCCCACATAGTCGCGATTTCCTGCAAATCGAAATCGATCCAGCCGCTACAACACCGTTGGCCGATCCAGCAGCTCATCAGTCTTTTGAATCCGCATGCCGTCCTTGATGCCGTAGTGTGCTGACTGGGGTCAGTTCGGCAAGGAA
>RBZT01000341.1:362-20554 GCA_003693705.1 Polymyxa betae
CCCGCGTATAGACGTCTGTTATGCTCTCGGGATTGGACGCAATACCAACAAGGATCAACTGACTGGAGCTTTTCAGAACTCCTGTTGTGTTTTGCATGTGCGCGTTATAATGGGTTAGGCTTCCTCATTCGTTAATAAGCTCGGAAGAGGTACATGACTAAATCCGCCCAAAATCAGCAGCTTGGCGCCGCAGCTTTCACTGATGATGACTTCACGCTCCTTTCCAATATTTGCTCCCGCTATCAGCATGATTATCCAGGCAAGCAACTCTCTCCTGCGCAATTGATTCACGAGTCCATTACGGATCCTGATACAGACGAAATTCTTGAGCAATCTCCCTTTGCTAAGTTTAAGACAAGAACGCTGAGTTCAAATTTGCCCACATATTACAATGCAAAGGCTAAGCTGGCGGTCCTACTCACCAAAGCTGGTAACGTAACATAAAAGTGCGATAATATGGATTTCTGAAATTGTCGATATCTGAATTAGGATCAATAAAGACATCCAGCAAGGTTTTCCAGCGCCACCAAAAATCTGATCGTTGGGTCTTTGAAACGGCAAGCGACAGCCGTTGACCCCAACGTCAAAACCCACCTTGCAGTCTGTGTGCTCCACGACAAAACACTGTATAATATTGCGTGCATGTGGATCGGGTTACATGAGCAATTAACATATTCCAACAGTGTTACCGGTCGTGACAAAGTCCTGATAAGTTTTACGATGACAGCTAGCACTTCTACAGTGAAGGTGAGCAATGACGGTCTCCGCGGTTTTTCACACTGCGCGATAAGATTTCGGATCCTCACGAGCTTATACTTACATCGAAAATCTCTGAGACAGAGGCTCTGCGGAAATTATTTCGGGACCAAGTGCGGAAGCTGCTGAACTATGAAGTTGAACTATCGAATCCCGTTAAAACGAGCGTCGAAAAGATTGCGTTTACAGCGATGATCAGAAGCCAGTGCGCTTGATGGTCACGCTGACTGTTACGGAGGACGAGGAAAGCGATGAAGCATTGTCTTCATAGCTCTTCTACTTATAAAAATTTTATGTTTCAAATAAAATTCAATGATAAAACAAATTTAGGCTGTTTTCCAGCATTTACCGCGGCTTCCCTGGCACGCTTTTCCGATGATGTTCAGTCTTTGCCGCTGAAGCAAAAACTTTTTAATTCGACCAAGATTCCTTGCATCTAGAATCGAGATAGATCGTCAACGCCTTGTGTTGGAATTCAATCAACATGCCTATTGGACTTCAGAGTCATAGCTCAGTGGTAGAGCATATGAACGATAATCAGAAGGACCCGGGTTCGACCCAACAATCTTGAGGATGGAATTCCAACACCCACCCCAAGCACATGCCTTGTCCTCCCAGAGGGACAATATCCGAGTAGGTCTTACGATCAAGTCCTACAGTGTTGTTAAAGGTCCATGGTGTTCTTTTTAGCGCTTCGGCTGTTAACCAGTAGAAAATACGCTAGGAGTCATCTGGACGACCCGGGTTCCGACTCCTGGTGACTCCTAGCTTATTTTTGACACTTTGTTTGGATTTCACATATAGATTGGTGACTCAGCCGACATTAAGATAAATCTTCAGTTTCGTCATCTTCTCAATCTGACAATCCTGTGATTGTTGGTCTATTAAGGTTTTGTTAATCGGAGACTGGATTTCATAGTCTGTAACGTCCTCGACTTCAACGAAGAGATCACATTCGCAGATTGTTTCGAGCACAATAGTCTCGAGCATGGAGACTAACGATCGTGGCTGACCTAGTGTCTGCGAATCGCGAAAGTTTCGCAAGTATCGATCGCGGCTTTCCTTGAACTTCAAGATCGCCTTGCCATTCAGTTTCCGTACGACCGCAGCCATGTTCGTTTCGTGCACGGCGAGGTTGCCTGAGGTCACTCTTGATTGATTCAGGCAAATCCGGCATATTTCGAACTTCCATTTCGTTCGCAACATAAACAGGCATCCATTTAGATAATCTTCCATTTCGTTCGGGAAAGCCTTGCGATACTCCACAACTGTTGCGGTTTCTCGAACTACTGATTTCACACACACAAATAATGATGGGAATACAATTCTGATTCTATCAATTCGACACTTCCTTCCGAACGGTCGGTCCTTCACGGAGTTCCTAACTCCGTAGATGCATATTAGGGCCGCCCTCTCCATAGTTTCGTCATCTTCGGTTTTTCTGTCTAATCAGATTTATGCGAGGAATTCTGCGCAGTGTCCTTACATTCTGCGTAGTCATCTGATATATCATTGCGTACTGGGTTGTTTATTACTACCACAAATCTGATTCACATCCGCGCGTTCATGCCCGTCCAGATACATTCCTTTCTTCGACGAGTCACCGACTTGATAAACAATATGTGTAACCATTGCGTTGCTGTTCGTTCAGTAATTTCTATAGACGAAGTAACACCAATTTTCTAATGAATATGCTCATTGATCATGTGGCAGAAATTCCTGCCTGATATGGTATTATTTCTTTGCGAACGAATCCACGTTCGGCAGGTTTGTACAGCATTATCATCAGAAATGAGAGTTTTCGTCTTGATGTGACAGCCTTGAATAACGTCTGGTAGTCGGTGCTCCTTTCGAAAGAAGTCTGACCAAACTCGGATTCAGCCCAGTTTCTGGATAAATTGCTTTCGCGATGTCTTCAGAGCCTAGACGGCCTGCAACTTTTCACGATTTCGTTCAAGAACCGATAAACGCAAATCGACCGAATGGAATCGCTGTTTGTTGTTTGTTGTTTCTCTCAAAGCCTTTTCGAATATTCGATTGGGGGCATCAATATGAAAAGAACCTCGCAGAATATGGAGCACGTTAGATATTCTGTCATCCGCTTGATCGGTCTCAGATTCAGGAACCCTCTCAGGCTCACAGCATGATGCTCCAGCGATGCGGTTAGTATTCCACAAATCAAAGAGAGTCTTGTTTCCAATCATCTGCTTTGCTCTCGTCTCCAGCGACTGACTCCTATATGTACCGTAGCAGTCGCCTATACTCGACAATTTCAGATAGGGGTACTAAAAACCCTAAGAATCCATGGCAGAACGCCATATCAAAATTATGATAACTGCAATCGATAGATCTCGTCCAGAGGAATACAGCTCAGTTCTCCAATTTTGTAAATTCGAAATATCAACGGAGTTATAGGCTTCCGCATTTATAGTTTTTAATAGGGCATTGATGAGATTTGGACGGTATAATACCGTACGCAAATATGTGATATACAGTCACGCAAAATAAATGCGGGGGCTGCGCCACTCTCGCAGTTTTGTCAAGTGCGGGTTTTGCGAATCCGTGTCAGTTTAATCGCTGGCAGGCGGTGTCATTCGATGCCACGTCCGAACAAACGACTCAGCATGCTCGTCGCATGGTGGCTGCTCGTCTTCCTCGCCAGGGGACCGTTGAGAACGTTATGGTGCCGAGCCCCGGGCCTGCTGCTGTGACAGATGAATGGCTAGACGATTTAACTTACGTAGAAGATGACGTTTTTCTCGATATTGATGTTATTCGATGGACTCCCGGGGCGAAACCTCGAACTCGTAAATCCCACGATGGTTTTGGAAGGTCTTTCTTGTTCGCTATGAAAGCGAAACGGAAGAAGATGCAGGAGATGTGCGTTATTGATCAAAATGCTCGCCTCGAAGTTTCACTCACAGGAGGAAATGGAAAACTGTCGCCGTTTAACATCATATTTTCTTAACGGGCAGTTTCTCATGATAAATCAGGTTGAGCACGCCTTGCGAAAGTACCGCGGCCATCGAACCTTTCCTGCATCCATTAAGGCAGAATTATAAGAGTTTTCAACTAAATTGCGGACTTTTTCCGAAAAATTGCGTACGGACTTTTTGAATGTAGAATTGGACTTTCTGGACAAATTGTCGAGTATAGGTGACCGCTTCGGTAGCTTCCTTATTTTCGATTCTGCTTCAGGAACCCATTTAAGCAATAAAAGTTCTGCCTTTTCAGCCTCTCGTCAACTTCAGCTAGCCAGTATGGCATCTTTGGTAATCCCGTACGACGAGAGACGAATAGATTGAAGAGTGATTGTATTTTCAAGTCCGTACGGACTTTCATGATGAACAATTATAAAATTTGATCAATACTGTACCAATATTTTTCCTCCAGAGTCACGATTTGCCATCAAAACATTTCCCCTCAAATCATGGGGCGTAATTCATAGCACGAATTGATCACGGCACCATAGGAACTTCGGTGTTTGTACGGGTTTAGTAAAGAAGTTAGAGACCATATTCGAGGTTTCGCAATACTGAAGCATTCTTTGCCTTTCTGGGAACAATTCCCTTGTGTAATGGTTTTTTACTTCAATGTGTTTCGTTTTGTCATCGTTACTGTTGTCGTTAGTCACTATCAACGCTGCCCAGACTGTTCCCAAATCCGAATCCCTACCACCTCTCGACCAACCACCCCACCTTCCTACGAACCATCCACCGAATCCATTCCCTAACCTCTACCGTCCACCCAATCGATCAACCTAACGATTCATCTCTCCCTACCCTTCGGTCCGACCGAGCCTCCTAAGGCTCGGGAGGCAAAGGTGATCCCGATGTCATTCGCAAGCATAGTGCTAGTTTCGTGGTATGCTTATGATATTGCAGTACTCGAAGTGCGGCTTTCCAGTGTTGGAATCCCGGGATTCTCGTCAATCGGCACAACATCCCGACTGTTTGCCTGATGTTAGGTCTAGTCGATCGTGCTATCCATTGTAGGCTTCCCACGAGCATGTCGTATGGTATCGGCTCAACATCTTCAGGCCTTCGTGGACCCATCTCTTCTGTCAGGTGAATACCAGGTTGATGAGGTGTCGGGACTGATCAAGTGTCTTCCGGAATATTGAAGTTATCAAGCTGTTCTTTAATAATCGGCTCCATGTTCCCGAATATTGAGTTGGTTTCTTTACAGTTTTTGACACACATTCCGAGCAGACTTGAAGGTTCTCCCAGATCCGTTATCTCGAACATTTCTTGTATGTGCTTGGTCAGTTTTTTCAACCAACTTCCTTTTCGTCATTATGAATGGCTCCTTTCCATGCCCGCCAGGCCATTGGGACTGTACAAAGCTTTCAGTAACCTACTGGGAGCTTTTGAAATGTCTTCCCTAGAGAATTCCTCCTGTTGTATTAAACAGATTTCCTGATCAAATGGAGCATTCAGATATTCTTTTACGATGTCGATTCGTCTCAGACTCATGCCTTTTTTTGCTGCAATAGCAAATATCGCTTTAAAGGATTCGCCGTGGGCCACCGGTGAGATAGACTCGTCGATGTCGATTCTAGCCCTTTGTGAGAAGTCTTCCACAACAAGACGGGTCTTGAATTTCTTCACCGATTCTTATGAATTTTGCTTCACGCTGCAAATCCATTTACAGCCAATCTATTTAATCTTTTGGGGTCTGCTTCTAATCGCCATGTGCCTGCGTCAACCAATTTGTTAAAACTCATCTTCCACCGCAGCCAGCCAATATCTGTGATAGGGATTTGATGTATTGATAGCCTCTTGCAAGAAGTTCGGTATACGGGTCTCATGTGATTAATATTCAGCAAGTGTGGCCCGATTGTGCTAGTTAAAATCGCATACTTAAGGGCCTTGAGGATCATTTTCTTTGGTTGATTTGCTGCAAGTCGAATGAAAGAGCAGGTGAATCGAACGTCCCTTGTGTCTACTTTGCCTAAATCTTGATGGTAACGGTCTGGTTCATGTCGCATTCGAGTTGATATTCTGTGCTCAAACGGACTTCTCCGCAGATGCTCCTCGTTCGATGCATGTCCATCGTGGTTGCTTCTTTCTTCCGATTCATCTTCACTCTGATCATCAACGTTATCGGCACTCGCGTCTCTGTCTGTCAGAATTTCTTTCGCGTCGAAGTAAAGACTTGCGTCCCCATCGGATACCTGAAGTTCTTCGTCACTTTCTCGTCATGGTTCATTTTCGTCTGAGTAATTACTTTCCCGGGATATTTCCGAATCGTTCAGGGCCTGATGATTTGTATGACTCAGATCTTCATCCCATGAGAATCTGTGCTCGTCGAATCTGACGCAATTACTTGTATACGAGGTTATTGTGCATGGATCTCAGATCTTGTAGCATTTTTGATTGTCCGCATAACCGATGAATATTGCGCGTTTTGCCTTTTGATCTAGTTTGCGACGAAGCTTCTTTGGTATATGGGGCCAACTATCTAGATCCCCACACTTTCCACCTGTAAACGTCGGGCAAATTTCCTGGACAAGGCTCTTCTGGAGATTTCTCTTCGTTCTCCGTACCGTCCAAAGCGGCCGTCGATGATTCATTCCGAATTACATTATCTGGGGCAATCGCGTCAGCCCAAAACCCCGGTGGGTGTTTTGAGTGAAATCTCATCACTTCGGCCTTTTCGATAATCATCCTGTTTAATCTCTCCGCTACTCCCATATGTTCGGGATTATATGCAATTGATGATTCGTGTATGATGCCCAGTTCTTTGCAGTAGTCGTTGAATATTTGAAGAACTCGGTTCCGCTGTCGGTTCGCCACGTTCTTATCCTAAAATTAATACAAGAAATCGAATCTGGTAGATTAAATGAAGTACATAAAAACCCCTTCATCGCTACCATGGATGTCACTGCGCTATACACGTGCATTGACCTTAAATTGGGACTCGAATTAATTCGTGGACCATTACTCAGATTATGCAAAACAACTGACGAAGTTGATTTCTGCGTTGATCTGTTAGGTTGGGTTCTTCAAAAAAATTACTTCTCATTTAAAAATTCCTTTTATAAACAAATTAAGGGAGCTGCAATGGGAGGGAGTGTCTTTGGCATTTTCACCGAGTTCTTGCTGAAATGGAAGAATTCTTATTCGAAAAAGTCGCGAATCAAAAATTCATGCCAATATATTATAGAAGATACAGAGACGATATCGTTATGATAGTAGACTCTAGAAAATCTGCTCTACTTATAGAAGATTTCTGGAATGAATCAAAATTCCTTAAATTTAACTTAGAGCAAATAGGATGTTCCGTCAATTATCTTGATATATTACTATATATCTAGGTAACAATTGGACAGAAAGGAGACAATTGGATATAAAACCATTCTCCAAACCTACTACTAAACATGACTACATACACCATGCCACCTATAAACCAGAGTGTACAAAAAACTCCTGGATCACGGGCGAAACTATTCGACTTATGCGAGCCTGTCAAACTGAGCGGATGTATATAAAACAAATAAACCAATTCCAAAAAAACCTTAGAAAGGCTGAGTATCCGTCAAAGATTATTCGGGCGCATACCTGATATTCTTTCAAAGATCGCAAATGGCTCATTGGAAAGCAGCCAAAGAATGATAAAATATGGTTTGCCATTCACAATGGTAGAATGGCTCATGAAAAATGGAATTTTATGCAAAATAATTTCAAGCCATTGTTAAAGCTTAATAATATAAATATTACAGCTTCTGTTGGAACAACTACCATGGATAAAATCAACGGGGTATCTAAAAAACTCCTTAATGCGCAGCTGGCTACCAGAAACCAACAATATTTGAAACAGATGAATCATAATAAAAAGATTCGATATAGAAATTTCTAAATAAAAAGAAATCTGTTGATGTTGGTACGCAGCATGATACATTAGCTCTTGGCTCAAATATCACCGACCCTACCATGCGAAAACGGGCGCGTGATAAGATATCATCGAAAAACGCTGCCATAGAACAGATAAGCGGCTCTGCCCACCCAACTGTTACTATGAAGTTACCTGTAAATCCGAATGATCATAAAAGATTACGGACTACCCAGGGCCAGAATGTTGAATCTTTCAAAAATTCTGGGCAACCGACGAAACGGCCTGATGAGGCGAAGACCGAAACCAGGTCGCATGGAATGAACGCGTCAGTCAATAGATATTCTAATAATAAAATATCTATATTGCACCTTTTCAAAAGGAAGAAATCATAAACTACTTCCGAAAAGGATACCATTCGCAATATCTTTAAAAATAAAATTTTTGATTTTTTGCAATATATGGAGCCCCTAATATTAATTTGCCTATAAAAGGCTATTTACGCACAGAACCAGTTCATTCTGGTTGTCGTTTCGTCACTTTAACCACGAAATTCCTGCCGCTCGAACGACTGAACATTTTCTTCACGTCAGAACGGTGCTTGAGAAAATATTTCTAATAGTTGTGGAATAGTCATCAATGAACGATATGTACGGAGTATCTATTTTCGCCAGTGGGAAACGGTCTTACCACATCACTCCAGACGATCTCGAACCGCTCGTTTTGCGCGCTCATCGCGTGACTGAAATGGATTTCTGGTCATCTTGGCTTGTATACAGCCGTCGCATATGTCTTCTGGCTTGTTGATGTTCTGTTTAGCGAATTCGATAACCATGCACAGATTTAGGAACGCAATCTACGAGTTTCCCACAAAGATGGCCCGATCTCAGATGAGCCAGGCGTTTTTTGAAAAATATGTAGGGTTGGGGGAAAATGAACCCGACCCGAGCCGGACAGAGTCGGGTATTTCATTGACTGGGTCGAACCCGGGTTGGACCCGATCTCACTGATTTTGCTGAATTATCCGGTCTCATCGGGGATAATCCATCCTAACTGGTCTCGGAATGCTACTTTTGCTTTATTATCGATCGGTTGTCTCATCACGACCGTTTACACTGAGAAAATATATAAAAAGACTACAGTTCACAAATGTCCTGCAGAATGCGTTGAAAGTTTATTAGAATTTTTTTCCAGTCAACCCGGGTCGTAACCCGACCCGACCGAGTCGGGCCCTTGGCCAACCAGATCAGATCGGGTTGGGTATTTGTAAAACCCGACACGACCCGACCAGACCCCTTTCCATCCCTAAAAATATAATTGGTTCGGAGGTCATCGTCATGGTTCTGGCCCTCGTAGATCAGATAGAGGTTGTTTTCGGTCTTTAATATATTTTGAATGGCATCAAAGTCTTTGTTGAGTAGATATCAGTAATCTCCAGTGAATAAACAATTTAATATGCTCTCTCTCACAGACAGAGGATTGTGTCATGCCAGGTAGGTGGTGAACATTCTGTAATTCTAGGGCTGCGTTTTCTAGTTGAATAAGATTTCCCTGACCATCGATGTTCATATCGCGTCCATCAGCGATTGTTATTCGCCTGTCTCCATTTCATTGCTGAATAATCGCCTATCCTGAATCCACATCCATTTTTTTGTTTTGTGGTCCTCTTTGCTTTCTGATGTTAAAGAGCACGTCATGTAACCCTTAATAGTGTCGCAGTTTATGTGGTTATTACGGTCTTCCCATCATTTCGGTTCTTTGGACGGAGTTGCAAACCAGCACTTTTGGTTAGAAAGATTGCCCTGTCGCACATAATTTTTGAACGTTTGGCTTCTTGGAAGCTGTGTTTCCAGTTTATGCCGAAGCACAGCGTTGTCTAACTCGAGGTTTTAACTACATCGGCCGAATTGGCGGCTGAATCTTCTTTCATCTCGGAGTTGAGGTTCAGTTCTTTGTTCAACAGCATTTTTGTTACCTCCGCTGTAGATAGATCTCCGGAATGATTATCCAATACTGTGGCGACTCCGTCATATCCTTCAGGTAATTCTGCAAGAACAAACGCCGCAACAATCTTGTCCGGCAATGTAACACCGGATGAAACATTTTGGGGAGCACTCTTGATCTATAGCACATTCGACTGGATCGAATCTTTCCCTTCTTCTGTTCCAAACATTATCTTCACCGCTGCCACCGTGGCTGCGGAGGAAAAACGATTATATTGCTTCACGAGGTTTTTGCATCGTTTGTGTACCGATTAGGCTGCTTCTGCTCCAACTAAACATTGGACCCCGCTGCTTAAATGCTATCTTGGCTCGTGCTTTGATGTCATTTCTAATGGACAAAACCCTCCTTGCCGTCAGCTTTCAATTCGGGGGTCGTACGTACCATCTAACTTTCTTGTTGTCGGGTTGATTTGGACTACCAGGTCGAAGTCTTTGTCTACAAATGTCTACAAGCAGGATTATCATCCTTGAGCTCCATCCTCGGAAGCCACTCCCGTTGAAGACCCTTGTTCATTGGAGTCTGGGACCCTTAATCTGTTAAACTCGTACGGCGAGAGACGAATATATTGAAGAGTGATTGTATTCTCAAATCCGTACGGAACTTTCATGATGAATAATTATAATATATTAATTAATAGCGATATTTTTTCTCTAAGAGTCATGATTGGCGATCATAACAGCATCTCATCATCCGAAGATTCTGAATCATCGGGTTCCCTAAAGTCCCATCCAGATCGCCTCCTCTCTTAGCCACATCACTTTCCGAAGATGCCACTCGCGTTCGCTTGACATTCATCCTGCTCAGATTGTCAAACAGCTTTGACTTCCGGGGCATGGAGATGTTTTAATGCTCTGTCGAGTTTTTTCAGAACAATTTGCGCGCGAGTCGGACTTTTTTGACCGCGCAATTTTGTTTTTTGGAGCGGCGCACTGTTTGTGCTACGCATTTCTCAAATGTGCGCCTCCTGGTCAGGCCACATCAAATAGTGGTTTGGCCCTATTTACCTAAATAGCTTACTTAGTGCTCTCCACCAATATTATTCAGTGTTATTTAGTGAAACCGCCTGTATTGTCAGTAATAGATTCTATTCCTCCCTCATAACCACTGCAATGCGTTGAGCAGATCGGCATGAAGATTCCTTCATATGAGAAGTCGGTCATTGATCCTCATTTTCGAAATGTCGAAGAAGCGTGTTCTGAAGATTCTGTTTGCCCTCGAAATATTGTCGCTTGAACTTAACAGAACATAGCTGATACTGTTCCCAATCAGATTGATGCTGTAACATGAGATGCTGTTTATAGTATTGCGTCCGAAACTTTTCAAAGTATTTGAAGTTGGTGGTCCGCTTGCGTTTCCCACCAACATTCTCATTTCCTCCCAGAATAATCACAGAAAACAGCGAACCGAAATAACCAGCTGGCTGCCAGGATCTCTGGCAGTGATTTTCACATCAAATTCTGGGAAATGGTCTTGCTGAAAACAGGGTCCTGCTTGTAACCAACCAAGGCTGAAACTGAAATCCGAAAAGATGATATTTTTCCCACCAAAAACGTCGAAAAGAGAGAGAAACACACGCTGCAACTATTTGCGCCACGGACTGGGCTTCGCTTATTTAATGCTCGCCACAAATATAATTTAGTGCTATTTAGTGAGCGTTCCAATCAAGGACACGATTTAAATGGCATGCTCTGGGTGCATTTGTCGGCTCTCACTGGAATCCGATATTAAGCAGTTAATTTGAATGCTTTATTGAATAGATCAGCTGGAGCTTAAATAGGGCCCCCATCTCCGATCTCCGAACCAGCTTCAATATTTTCTCTAAGATTCCGATCTCGGAGCCGGTGGCCGCTCTCCACCACACCGCCTTCTCCAAGAACAAGTTCAACGAGTGCAGAGAGTCAGCTTGGGATAATAATATTGATAAACAAAATTTTCAATTGAGTTGTGAAGCACCAGTAAAAACCTATAGAATATTCCGCAGCCATCGGTATAAAACTGATAGGAAAAAAGGTCTACTTCCTCAATGTGTCACAGTCGTCTGCGGCAAAATGTGCGTACAGATAAAATCAAGAAAAATTACACTGAATAGCACACATTTTTTGCGTATTTCACAGAATGGCACACTTTCTTGGATATTTATAAAATAACATACTTTTTACGCCGAGATTCAGAATTCGCTTCATCTAAAGACAGAGTGAATAAAAGCTTGAAATTTCGGGTATCTGCTATGCGCTTCGCTACATGTTCGACGATTGTGTCCACTTTGTCCACAGCTCTTGCAGACGCGCCCAGTTTCCGACCCTGGGGCTAGACTGACAGCCTTTTTCTTTTCTCTTGGTAGCAGGTCTTCCTCTTGAAGGAACAACACGGGGCGGGAGCATTTCTTCGGATTACAAATTCGTCATTGTTATCGGGGTATAACATCTGTGTAGTGCAGAAATAATTGCGAACACTTATTGCGCCCTACTTTAACCGTTATGATACATGTTATGTTACATGAAGTCTTAGAAGGTCCCATAACGACAATTTGCATTCAATTTTTTTATATGGAGCATTAATGCGTGGCAATAAACAGATTACTTTTTCCATATTATTTCTTATTTTGGTTAAACATCGCTCATAAGTCTGTCGATAGTTTGATAACGTATAAACGTCTGAGACTAGACTAATTGGAGCTACCTCTACTTTGATAGCAAAAACGCAGGGATGACTGCACGGCACCAAAAAGTTTTGGTAAAACCTGCAAGAGCAGCTCCCGTACACGCTTTTTGATGAAGGTAATTCGATGACAAATTGCTGTCCTGACGCGACGATAACCACACCGGGATCGGCACTTACTGGGCGAACTGTCATCAAGTGAGCATTTGTGAACTTGGTGTTGAATCTGTCCATGGCGGTTGGAACTAAGGGAGACACCCATTTCATTGAATCCTCTTCTCGCTTCTGAAACATTTCATTGGTGACGATAAAGGCTGTCCAGCCTTTCCAGAAGCGGCATCTCCCGAAATGATCGGATAATAGAATGGGCTATTTCGGCTAAATTGGAGGTACATTGTCCATAACGGCGGTCTTACATGGCATACGTCGCCCAATGCTCGTGAGGAATCGATAGAACGAATTCTGCAGCGCTTTCTTTTAGCTGATATGAAGCGACAATGCAAGCTTCAAATTTATCTTGCGTCTCTGCATTAGCGGCTTTCCTGAACAGCCCCCAGAAAAAGTTTAGATAAAAAAAATTTCTTGACGACATCAAATGTACCTCTTCGCTGCAAGCCCGAGTTTTGTTTGCTCATTTGATCCGATGTGCCAGAAACAGTATGCATTCAAAGCATTGGGAACAATATCCTGAACTGCTTGTAAAAGGCCTTTTTCTCGGTCGTTAATTCTGACTGCTTCACGATCGTTGATGGACGGATACGCATCACGGATACCTTGCAGAAACCAGGACCATGTGTCGTAAAATTCGTTAGGAACAACAGCCCAGGCAAGAACCACAAACTGAACTTGTGCATCCATGCCGACTGCTAAAAGCAATATCTGAATGAAGCGATTCTTGGTAATTGGGCCACCAGCAGCCATGAAGCGGCGCGTTTTGATGAAAGCATCCGACAGCGCCAGGAGCAACCATTATTGAATGGAATCTTGGGGCATGTCCATCGGGCATCGCTTGTGCTTGTGTCTCGATCTTTGCGATAGTGCCATCTTCTACTTTCAATAGCTCATCAAATAAGAATGAAGAAAAGAAATTTGACTACTTTGAGCATCAACGGAATCATTGAGTATCGTTTCCTTTGCCTTATGTGCCGTTGTGTAAGCGATCTCGCTGCCAATTCGCTGTTTGAGAAACATCTGCACGTCTTTGACCGGAGTATTCTTGTTCACAATCATATCGATTCGGAGCAGATTAACAAGAAATTCATGATCTGGTTGGGTTCCTCGAGGAGCTTGCAGAGTCCCTAGTCAAGAATGAGTATCCCCTCGCCTCCCGACAACGTTGTGTTCAAGCTTCTTGAAAGCGAGAGCCGAGTGTAGGCCTGACAATTGTTCCCCGAACACTTCAGAGCTGCACGATTTTTGTTTCGATTGGTAATCCTATAACTGAAGCCATGCTTTTGCGCATGGAAGCGGGCAGCATTGATCGCATCGTCCTTTGTGGCATAGCAGGCTCCTTCACCGAGAGCTGGTAGTGAGGCAGCTTGAGCTGGTATCGAACCGGTGCTGCCGAGCCTCATGAGGAATTACAAGAATAATGGATGTACCGCACAACAAGAAAACAGATTCTGAAACTGCGACAAAAGTGTGCATTTTTATGAAAATCCAAGAAAGTGCCATTCTGTGAAATACGCAAAAAATGTGTGCTATTCTGTGTAATTTTTCAAAAATTCAATAATGGATGATTTGGATTATTGCCCAGAAAGTCCTGTATATCCCCGTGATTCTCAGTCCGAACACTGAATCCTGGACTCCAATAATCTTCAATATATCAAAGTTCCTCCATTTAAAAGAAATTAAATGTCAGTCTTTGTAGAATTATTTCTGGCACCCACTATTTTCTCTATTTCACGGGATGCTGTATCATAAGCAAATTGATTCAAATTTCTTCAGAAACATTAAGAGAAATATCAGAATAAAACTGAATTCGGTCCTCATGAATTTGCTTAATTTCTTTAGTAAGTAAAGTCTCATCTGAAAAACGTAGCCGTTGTGAGTATCAGTTTCCCGATAAGGACCATGCCATTTCAAAGTTAATTTGTTCAGATGTTTCTTTTCAGGTATTGCAACCAAAACGTAATCTCGTTCCAAACTTGGGAAAAAATCGATTGCGAGAAGATCGCTGACTACGTTTCATCCGTTCACATTCAGTGATGTGAAAAATATTTTTTTGCACATTATTCATGCTCTCAATCAATTTATCCGTAGCCTCCTATGTATTTTCACTTTCTAACTCAATTATACTAATAGTTCCAATTTGTGAATTGAGAAATATTGAATCAAGAGGATTGTCTGCTGGCTGGGCTGGAAAAAACCCGAATTTAGCTCGGAATAAAATCAGGTTTATGGATTCTTAGGGAAACCCCATATAGTCTTTGGGTTTTTTAGGTTTTATATCAGACTCGGTATTTATTAAACATTTAATGGGTTTTGTCAGATTCCTGATCATCGCAGGAGGAATGGGAAAATAGGAGATCGTCAAGTTCCTGCTGAGCATTCGGGAAATTAGCTCTGATATAGACCAGCTTCTCAACCCGCTCGGGGGCTAAAGAGCTCCGCAACTTTGTATCGATATATCCTGATTGGAGAAACTTCTTTCGCATGCCCACAAACTGCGTTATTTGCGAAAAAATAACGTAATATTGTAACCCGATTTTCTGGGCTGGAATAAAATCGGGTTGTTTTAAAAAACCCAAAAAACCCACGAATTAAAAACCCCGCGCTGCCAGCCTTGTCTGCTAGTAAGCCATTCATGACAGTAATAGGTGCAAGATTTCCCAATCGCTGTTGTGACCTATGATTCAAGGTGTGTTGAATTAGGTTACTCAACAAAGGCCATTCTAACTTGTGGTAAAGTAATTCAGAAATTAAGGCTCGTAATAGATAAAGAGTATCTCTCTATTAATGATTTCAATAGAACCTCTGGAATATTGAGCGTATGCCGTCACGAAATGTTGTTTTGTACCAAGTCGTCTTGTTAATTCTTTCATAGTCTGGGATACAAAGTAAGATGCCTGATCAGAGACCTAAATCTCCGAAATCCAAAAAGTGCGTCTCCGCAATTCCTGACGAGACATCAGCAGATCACCATCAAACTACGATGTACACAATGGGTGGTGGATCGGGGGTTGCGAATACAGCTTTCTTCTGTCCTGTATGGCCCATACTGTGCAGCTTGGCATCAAACATGGAATGTCGAGCTGTCGAAATCTTGATGTTGCTATCGGTCGTTTTCGGGATACCATCAAAAAAATTTCCGACTCACCAAAGCTGTTGGAGGCTTTGAAGGCGCTATGTACCTCTCTCAATATAACTTGGCGAAACCTCGAGTTGGACGTCGAAACTCGATGGAACTGTACATGGTCTACTCTATGCTGAATTCCTTTGTCCTGCTACGAACATCAATTGAAGAGCTTCTTAGAAGAATTCGAGAGCGCCATGTAGGTTACTGTGAGTTTACCATTGCACCCTCTGATCCTCTGGCTTCTGAAATTCCTGCTGGAAGCTGGTATGCTGTTTAAGACTTTTGCAATTTTCCTCAACCATTCAAAGACGCCACTGTTCTCCTGTCTGCATCACATTATCCGACTTTGAGAATGTCACTTCCTGTATTCTGTACCATTCTCCAGCACGTCCAAAAGTCAATTCAAGCTGCGCATGGCTTTAAATGTACATTGACCATCAAATTCGCGAAAGCCGTTCAGGATAAAATGGAGTCTTACTATGATAAGATCAACCAGAGCCATGTTCAGATCGCAGCTGTGCTAGATCCGCGCATCAAAGGATATCTCAACAAAATGGGCCTGTCCCACTGTTATTTTTCTGGTCTTACGCGAATACGATGCCTTTTACAGAGCTCAATACGAGTGTTATTCCGCAATAAAGCAAGCTCCAGAGACTGCCGAGGCCCAAAGCGGGATTGCGGGCACCTTAATGAATAGTTTTATGGATGTATTCGACGAAGATGAAGGAAGCAGTGGTGATGCTCAGTCGTCTGAACCATTTCAAAACGAACTAGAACGTTGGTTCTCTTATGCCCCAATGAAATTAGATCAAAGCTCCCACGATGTTTTAATGTGGTTTAAGCTCAATTCGGCCTTATTTCCCAGGGTGGCGTTTAAGGCAAGGGACTATCTAGGAGTAACAGCCACTTCAGTTCCGAGTGAGGTGGCTTTTTCACGCGCTGGAACGGTTGTCAGCAAAACACGTGCACGGCTGGGCGACGATGCTGTGCAAGCAATTTGCGAAATGAAGTCATTTCTCAGTTTTATGAAGTAGATTTTAAATATAAAGCTGAACTTTTGTTTACTAATTTTTAATCGACTTTAGTCGACTTGAGTTAACTAGAAGATATGTTGAGTGATTAGAAGTCGATTGGGCACTGTCGACTGAAACTCAGCTGACTGGGTCGACTGTAGTCGAATGCAGTCGACTATATAGTCGAATCTGACACCCCTAATCCGGTCCTAATTTAACGCGGAATACATCTCTGGGAGATAACAATAGTTGCGTTAAAGTATTTTCATATTTTAGGATATAGTCCACTAAAAAAAATCTTGGACATTGTCTTTAATCAATTCTAATATGTCGGAGCCAATATCTGCTCCTATCTCAAATTGATCAGAAACAATGTCATCGATAAGACTATCATCATGATTGAGAATTAAAGTATCCAAAGCATTGTTAGGATCAATGCCCAAAGTGATTAAAATGTCCTTTCCAAGCAAGAACTCTGTATTCAATTGGTCCCATATGATAATTCTTTGACTTGATAGTATCAACTGCCCAGCCTTTGTCGCTAATTTAATATCACTATCAACTGCTTGAGTAACCTCATGAAAATCAGAATTTGGCAATTGCAAAGTTAGAGATGGTTTTAGTGATTTGATCTGTAAATTCTTATCAAAGGCTTTTAATTTATTTAGAGCATTGCATGAAATTATAGTAGGATCAGCCCCACTATCAAGGATTGCTTTACAGAGCAGATATCCGTCAGCCAGCAAAATTTCGATGCTACGATCAGTCATAGAGACATGATCAGCTACATTCGCTATAATGATATAAGCCGAAGATTTCGAAGGTGTATATTTTTACATTTTATATCAAGCGGTTAAATCCTTTTGCTCAGCCGCAGAAGGCTTCACCGGACATTATTTGACATGATGACCATCTTTCTTACATTTTAGAAAATAGTGAATAGTGCCTTTTTAGCAATAGATAATGATGATGATTCTGATTGTGTTTGCTGAGTTGAAACTGGACGCTTTCCAAATCTATTAGTATTCGGCATAGAATATTTAAAAACATGGTGATAAGTTTCAACTTTGTTATAAAGTTCGGCAACAAATCCAGGAATATCATCTTCAAGCTCGGAGTTTTGCCATTGAATCAAGTCTTCCATATGCATTTTAAACTCGATCGGCTGAAAAACCTCGCATTAAAAAACGGATATAATTTTTGGGACCATTCCGGGAAGTAAAAGAAGCCTTAAAATTGTTTGACTCTATTGATTCATCAAAGCAATAAACCAGGTGTGAAACCCGATCACGAGGCGGAAATTTCATCCTCATTTTTAACGACGAGACAACAGTTTCTCGTATACGATGAACACTGGATGCATCGGCGTCCAAATAATCATCAATAACTTTCTTTAACTGGTCGTCCGTGTTACTGTACTGGTTCACATCCCGAGGTGAAATGATGGGTTTTAATGAACTTCATCAAACTCCCATCGATCATGTGTCTTAATTCAGCCGGGAATGCAGATGCTCAAGCCCCCCGCCTTTGAACGTCATATATTATGCCCCTGTATCGAGACACACTGTTCTTGAAGTCGATCAAGGATTTCCGATCAAATTTTTTCTGAAACGGTGGCTCTGCCGGCTTCAGCACTTATAGCAGTCCAGACAGTGGCAGGTGGTGCTGGCGCAAACGCATTAATCTGGGCTTCTTCTGATTCAATTTGCATGACGTTGCCATGTCCCCTCACAGCATTGTCCACAATTTCAAGAGGTGCATGATCAGCGATTTGCTGTGCCTCCATAATCAGCCTTTATGATCAGACTAAAGAAATTTCTTTGTCTGTTCTCACAGCAATCCGATATTAGGCAGTTATATAAATGCTTTATTGAGTAGATCAGCTGGAGCTTAAATAAGGCCCACATCTCCGATCTCCGAACCAGCTTCAATATTTTCTCTCCGATTCCGATCTCCGAGCTGGTGGCCGTTCTCCACCACAGTGCATTTCTGATGCCTTCCTACAAATATCATTCGCTAAACCTCCGTTAATAATTTATATTTTCCAAAAACGGGGCCGCTGATTATGCAGCATGATGAGTTCTGTCGATTAACGGTTTATGTTCCACTTAATCAGGTATTCATTTGAAGCCTTAGCATTTCCCCAGCTCTCCAGACTAACTGTATGACAGTCAAGATGTCAGTGTCTGTACCAAGTCTGGTAACAAATGAGCCCAGATGCTGAGCGATCTCAAATTGCGTTTGGGTTTTGCTTTTTTGGCGAATACGGAATACCATGGTATATCGTACGGGACGTCATATTGAACTTTCAAGAAGCTTGGTGTACGCAAGACAGCGGAGATATGAATTTATAAACTACGTGGTATGAGTTAGAAACTGCGAGGTGTAATTTAGCATGGATGTGGGTAGGTGAGCGATGACGTACGGTACCGATCGCTAATTGTTAGCTCCAGCGTTAAAGAGTAAGCCTTTAACTGATTCAAAGATGGGATTAAAGCAAATCCTAGCTTTTTGGCCCAGTTGAGATGTACCAAAGAGCTAGCGTTTAAGATCTAAATCCCATCTTGTTCACTGGGAAGTTATGATTTGAGAATGTCCGTTGTGGGATTTAATTTTCGCACCCTAAACCAAAAGGGTTGTAATTCTTATGTGCCATTACATACTGTTAAATTGATTTCAAAAGTGCGAAAGCAGTTTTTGCGAGCAACCACAATTTTTCAGAAAGTGCTTGCATAAAAATGCGAAAACCGTGGCGGACATCTTAACTGTCTGTGTAGTCTTTCAGAGTTCTTTTCGAGATGAACATAATTTTATCTTTATAATAAAGAGATCTGTAAATTGTGCGAAATCCGTATCTCTCGCTATGAGTTGGCTCCGAGTTTATGGTGCGCACCCTGATGCGCAGAAAATCCGATGGTCCCCAAAGTTTGGCTATGAGTTTGTTATAGTCGTTCACAACTGGCCTATCATGGGCGACAATGGAAATCTTGACGCTTTGGAGTTGTCTCTGATTTCGCAGTCCTCCTTGATGAACATTGGAAGCTCTGCTGCAACTTCGCTTGAGTCGTCATCTTTGGGCAAGAGAAAACGTCAGTTGCTTCAGAACGAGCAATTGGCAGCGCTCATATCATCGTATCACCAATACTTATCTGAATACAGTGAAACAAGTAAGAACGTTTGTCAAAGAATCTCTGCGGCAGTATGGAAGTAGGTATTCTTTTGTATCAACTTATATGTTCTCCAAATGAAGTAATAAATACTGCGACACTGCGCACTATTTAAACCGCATTGCGATACTACGCAAATGGTAACATAAGGGTTTCAAGTCAAGACCGCCGGAAGCTGAAGGCCCCCAAGCCCTGAATCACGTTCCGTCGGAATAGAGTCACGGACATGCGTCACGGACCGCGGAACTACCCTAGAAGAATTACAGTTTGATTAAATTACCATTACGATTTTACAGCACTAACTCCAACGACTATCACGTTTTAGTAGAAGTGCTATAGAGGACAGCGAGGCGGCAATCGTCGATGTCAGGGACATAGATGCGGTTCAGGAAAAGGAGATTTCCGGATCGCGAGAACTCGGAGAAGGGAGAGAGCTCATCGAGCTTCGACAGGGCATACTCG
>RBZT01000958.1:0-27040 GCA_003693705.1 Polymyxa betae
TTCTCAGTCACGGAGTCCGGACTTGGACTATCCCCTGAACCGTTCTCAGAGTCTCGTGTATGAGATCTAGTATTCGCCATCTAGCTACTCAAAACGCAGACGCTCACGATTAGAGGTCAGAATCAAAGTGTTTAGTGATCATAAGATCGTCTCGTACTCCAGGGCCGGTCACGTGCTCGGTCCGCACGCGACCGCCGGCAGGCCAAGTCACTGGGAGGGCGTACGCATACCGCCAGCATCAACACATTGTTGTATCTTGCAACTTTTACCCGGCCCGATATAGCCCATGCAGTGCAACAGGTAGCTCAATTCTGCGCAAATCCCGGAAAGAAACACTGGGACGCAATAAAATATAATTATCGTTACCTCAACGGATCAAAATCCTTCGGAATTGAATACTGCGGAAACTCACAGTCACTACACGCATATTTCGGGCAGGCCCCAACGAACATTCCGACAGCGGCCATGTTCGCGGATTCCGATTGGGCCAACGACCCCGACAAACGAAAATCCGTCGGCGGATATGCATTCATGATGCACGGTGGAGCCGTAGACTACAACTGTAAAAAGTTTACGGACACTCCACTGTCTTCCACCGTAGCCGAATGGTACGCGGCCTGCGAAGCTGCCAAATCAGGAAAAAGGCTGCGCAATATGCTACAGGAGATCGGTCTACCGATGACATCTCCTCTGATCATTTTGGAAGATAACCAGGGATGCATTAGCTACGGCAAACGCAGCTTGAACCAGTCCTCCATGAAGCACATTGATCTTAAATATAACTTCTTAAAAGAGAAATAAAACTAGGTACCCTCGACCTTCAGCGGGTATGCACATCTGACAATATAGCCGACATCTTCACAAAGGCTTTAGCTAAACCCCGTTTCCAGGAACTAAGGCAGCGACTGAACATCGTGCCAGTTCCTCGACCTCAGCTATAAACGGTTTGGTGTTTTAGTGGGTATTGTCCGCACGGACTGAGTCCCACAGTACTCAGCAAACAAACTGCGTGAGTCTCCGTAAATGGATTTCACTTTTTTCCGTTACAGCTGCAAATAGAGAGCAAATTCACTTCCTGATCATTTTCCAGTCCACACTCCTTCAAAGTATGAACTGAGGGGGCGTGTTGGAGATAAATTTGCTGGATTCCGGCCATTTCTTCCGCAAGTCCGTACACGGCATGACACGTCAGCAACTACATCCTCTGTCATGGGAAGCCACGTCAGCAATGGCCATATAAGGAACCGGCCATATATCAAGATTCCAGGATTCTCATCCCGAGTGGAGACGCCACGTCAGCACGACAGCCACGGCGTCCGAATCAAGAAACGATTTTAACCGGATGCAACCGGAAATAAAACACTCACTCTCAATTCTCTCATTCAAAGAACGTGTCTCTCGTTCGTTCTTTATCCATCCAACAAATCCAAATTGGTGATTTTTTTATCATCATCCATATCCATTTTCTAAAAGTCTTGGGAGTAACTCCCCAGCGACTGGCTCCGACATATTCCGTAGGATATGTTTTCAAAGCAATGTCCATAGAAGATGAATCGGTTGGCATAAACCAATCTGTTCGGCATCCATAAGAAGGAGCCAGAGATGCAGACATAGTTCAGCTGACAGGCCAAAGTGCGCACGATAGGCCGTATTGAAGGTCTGGGTGCCTGGTTTTCCAGCTTTGATAATAGCACTTGCTAAGCGATGAAAGTCTGGTTGCATCTGTTGCTATTTATTGCAAGAGGTAGAAATGCATCAATTGCATGCAGCGCACAACCAAAACTATCAATTTTACGGAGAAGTATCGTCACATTGCCGACATCGCGCATTTGCGAGAGCCTTATGTTTGGGTTAGGGTTGCGCAGTTGCGCACAAAAACAGTCTGTGGCTCTACACCACCCAGAAGATTCACGACATCGGGTGCGGTAAACTAGATTTTAAAAACTGTGAAAAGAGTAAGAATGTGTGCGCAAACTCGCGCATTTCACAGTTTCTTATGCGCAGTGACCACATCATGTGCGCATTTAGATATCCATCTTGTATCTATCCGATCACAATTCAGTTTCGTTTACTGTTTGGAACAGATTTCGCGTTTCTTAATGCGCACAATCGTGTCTTGTTGCGCCAAATGTCAGGGTTTTTGCGCAGCTGTGACGCGACAATGATTATATTCAACCCATTTTCTAAAAAATACATTACCGCAACAACAAAAGGTGCCGTAGCTGAATTCTGCGAAATGGACTATGAGTACAGTGTAGACGGGTAGTGCACGGTAGCTCTCAGTCCGGTAGCGTAAGTGTTGATGTCCCACGTGTTCTGATGTACAGTCACCGTATGTAATGACGCATGCGGCGACTCTTCGTAAGTCGCGCTAAGTTGCCAACGCAATCATGTGCTGCCAGGATCGACTGACAGGTGCTTTTCAGAGTTCATGTTATGTTTTGCATGTGCGCGTTCCAATTGGAGAGATATGGGTTAGGCTTGCTCATTCGTTAATGAGCTCGGAAGAGGTACAATGACTGAAACCGCCCATCAGCTCGGTGCCGCCGCGTTCACTGATGATGACTTCCTGCTCCTTTCCAAGATTTGCTCTCGCTGATTATCCTGGCAAACAACTCTCTCCTGCGCAATTGATTCACGAGTCCATTACGGATCCTGATACCAACGAAGTTCTTGAGCAATCGCCCTTTGGTAAGTTTAAGACAAATACACTGAGTTCTAAATTGCGCACATATTACAATGCAAAGGCTAAGCTGGCGGCCCTACTCTCCAAAGCTGGTAACGTAACATAAAAGTGCGATAATATGGATTTCTAAATTGTCGATATCCGGATTAGGATCAATAGAGACATCCCAGCAGGGGTTTCCAGAGCCACCAAAAAATCTGCTCGTTGGGTCTTTGAAACGGCAAGCGACAGAGCCGTTGACCCCAACGTCAAGGCCCAGCTTGCAGTCTGTGCGCTCCACGCCAAAAACTACGAATAACATTGCGTGAATGTCAATCGGGTTACATGAGCAATCAACATATTTCGACAGTTTTACGGTTTACCGGTCGCGACAAAGTCCTGATAATTTTTAAAATGATAGCTAGCACTTCTACTACAGTGAAGGCGAGCAATGACGGCATCCGCGTTCTTTTCACAATACGCGATAAGATTTCGGATGCTCACGAGCTTATACTTGCATCGAAAATCTCTGAGACAGAAGCGCTGCGGAAATTATTTCGGGACCAAGAGCGGAAGGTGCTGAACTATGAAGTTGAACTATCGAATCCCGTTAAAACAAGCGTCGAAAAGAGGGTCGTTTATAGCGATGCTCAGAAGCCAGTGCGCTTGATGGTCACGCTGACTGTTAGGGAGGACGAGGAAAGCGATGACGCATTGTCTTCATAGCTCTGCTACATATAGGACATTTTGATGTTTCAAATAAAAATCAAATAATAAAACAAATTTACGCTGCTTTCCAGCATTTACCGCGGCTTCCGGGGTTATCGCCTCCACGGAGTGCGACTGGGAGGTCCTGAGAAATTAAGAATAATGGTTAGCCCATGTTTTATTTCTCGTGGGAGGGTTAAAACGGGCGTGGATCTGGTTGGTGTACGTTCGAACGAACTTTTTAAGGTTGTACTGGTACAAGAGCGCAGCGAGGCTAGAGATAAATTTGAAGAACTCAATGCTGTCGTGGTTTACTGCAGCTCAGGCTGCTTATAAAGAACGCAGTATTATGGGGACATCAAAATCAGTGAAACTAAGTGAGCTTTTGATCATTAACTTGATCAATACTGTTCACGCCTAGATCATAAGTTTGTACATCACATCCATAAGCCGTATTCGTCAACTTGAATACTTGATGAAGATAAAGATCCAAATGTGGAATGTCTTCATGGGGTAGATCCATGAAATATGCATCTAAGCAAGAGTATAAGACAATAAAATGCAAGTCACGTAAAAACGCATTCGCCTACAAACACAACGTAGAACAGCTCGATGACCGACGACGACGACCGGGGTTGTAGTCTTCTCTAACTCAAATATAACAGGTTCTAAACGCTGGATAACGTCTAGATACGATTCTCCTCTGAGGTAGATCAATGAGCACTGCATTTCAGGGTACATATAAAAATATACCTTGGATACCGGTACCGTAATTTATCTTGCTTTCGAGCCTGAAACTCCTCTGGCATTAATCTTTTGAAATCTGCAGTTGTCATTCCGTCGCACGATCCTACTTCTATCTCACATAATGCTCTCCATTGCTGAGCTTGGGCTCCTATATGACAATAAAATCAATGTTTAATTGTCATACGTATTTAAGCAGAAACCTTTGATATAAGACACCGTTTCGATCGTTCTTTTTAATGTGCTACACCAAACTGTTAAAGGCCCCTAAATCGTTATGTCAAATTACAGCGAGTAACTATTTCCGCGATGAAGTATTACAAAATCATTTTTATCTTGTTCATTTTCTAAAAATAAGGCCAAATGCTGAGCATAAATCTTGCCTTGATCACTCAATTCCGAATCACCTCCGATTTTACCTAGTCGGTGGTTAGGTAAAAGACATCCATTATACGATAACGGCCAACAAACCTTCGATGTTAAATCGAGATTCGCCATGACGCGACAGGTAAATTGGAGCAGTATTAATCCTGAGACCCAGCTAAAAGAATTGCAAAATTATGTTACGGCTTAAATACCTAACATGAAGTAAGAAATAAACAATCCTGGAACATATAATGCCATCGATACGAAATACGACCATCTTACGTCCAGTATCTATAACTTTTATATATCGATCACCTTCTTCATCAGTTATAGTGGCGTAGCTACGTTCATAATTAGCGATTCGAGCTCGAAAATCTCGATATGCTTTTGAAAGAATAAATAGAAAGGTAATAGATCAGTACGAGTGATTACCTGTATCCGGATCTATACCAGCATAATCTGGTGAATTTAGCTTATTTCTTTTGATATTTTCTTCGAGCAGATTCTCATCATTACATATACTTTCAATCCAGACTAGCTTAAAATCGATGCCAGTCCTGGAATGTGCTTGGGTCAGCTAATTATTGATCAATATGGATAATGAAAGTAAATGACTTAAGCTTACAGTTTCCTTGACCATGCGACGTCGCTCAAGAGTGCTATTAGTTCCATCGTAGATAGCGACACGACCATGGTTTGTAACGACCCAATCAATCATAGCATTCATTGCTTGAATAGCACATTGACGACGTGCGGAGACTCCTTCTTGATTATTTGAATCAAAGAAATCGGCTCCAACCTGTGCTCCAACCTGCACAACCACAATATCATTACTTACAAATTTCACGCCTGCATCACAAAAATACTTGACTACGACGGTATTCGCCGATATTGAATGATTTCGTATTGAACCCTATCCATCTAAGATATCTTTCCAGTTTATGAGCCAGGTATGTCTTGCCACGTGCTGGAAGACCAATCATACATAGTACGAGACATTCATCAACTAGCCCACAAAGGTTATGTTTGAAACTTGATGATGGGATGGAGTACAATACCTGATTTCTCTCTCTCTATGATGCCAGAGCATGATTGAGTTCTATGCATAGTGAAGAAGTAGATAGAGAGATGTAATAAATAGGAGTATGATATGATGTATGAGATAAGAGACCACTATTAACCACAAGCACTATTTTAACAACAAACATTAAACAGGGGGATGAGCAGGAGGGGTTGCAGCAGCCCTTACCAGTAAACACCTTAGATCTATCTGCTCATATAAATAACATCTATCTTATATCAGACATCAATCATCATGTCAATAGATGAATTTCTTCATATACTTTCCAATGGGCAATTATTGACATCATATCAATGTCTGCATCTATGCTGTAAGGTATATATATCTATTCAATCGGCCATTATGAGTCTCAACTATATCCACATACAGGCTATAGAGATATTCATCAATGAACCCAATGTTCATCGTATTCAAACACCGATCTCTGTGGTAATGTCCATCATATCCTACTCATGTTCACATATTAATATTAAATTCCAAGGTGGGAGATATTCATGGGTTGGTATCTTCTCTGCATAGAATTCGTTTTAATGATTGTCTGCTATTTTGCTTTCAGGCAACTACATGATCTACTCGAACTGTTTCGAGTGTCTGGGCAGGTCCCTGATACTAGTTATTTATTTCTAGGGGATTATGTTGATCGAGGTCTGAATTTACGATCATATTGATAAACATGTGTATGAAATGTTTGATATTAATGTTTAGGTCAATATTCAGTTCCAACTATATGTCTATTATCATGTTTGAAAATTCGATACCCAGATCGTGTAACACTACTTCGTGGTAATCATGAATGTCGACAGATAACTCAGGTTAACTATGACAGAATATACTGGAGATGTTTCATACTAATATATGATATTATTACTTATAGGTATATGGATTCTATAGTGAATGCTGTATGAGATATGGACAAGAACAAGGAACTGCTGTATGGAAATCATTCACAGATATGTTTGACTATCTACCTATTGCTGCCACTATAGATGGCAATATATTCTGTACACATGGAGGATTATCTCCAACATTACCTACTCTGCATCAGATACAATCTATACAAAGATTTCAAGAAATACCTGCTGAAGGGCCTTTAGCCGATCTTATGTGGTAATATCTCATCTTAATGTAGCTGGAAGAAACTGTTATGAGAACAAGAATTCCAGGTCGGATCCAGATAATCGATTGGCAGGATTTCGTATCTCATCTCGTGGTGCTGGTTACTTATTTGGTGAAGATGTATTTGATAAGTTCATGCATAGCAATAATTTTGAGGTCTAACATAACTGATTTGATACTGGAGTCTTAACCTGATTTCAGTATATGATTCGAGCTCATCAGCTCTGTATGGAAGGATATCAACAACTATTTCGTGATAGATTTGCTACTGTCTGGAGTGCCCCAAACTGTATCACAATTCTATTCTCCTTGCAGTAGTAATAATACTGATATCTGACAGATTGCTTTCGCGCTGGAAATAAGGCCTCGGTCCTTCAGATTGGATCGGATCACAGTCAGAAGTTCCTCGTTTTTTATGCCTGTCCAACTGAGAGACAAATACAAATTCAGCATTCATTCAATGATAATGGAGATGGTCATGATCATGAATTACGAATAAATCCCGATTATTTCTTATAAATTTAGTTGCGGAGACAGTATCTGTATATCTGTAGAATCATATCATTAGTGTCATAGGTTGTTATGGGAGTATTATCTAATATAGAGGATTATATAGTCTGTCTGGGACATATTCATCAACTTCCAGATAGATTACGTCCTATCAAATCCAAACATTCAGGTTAGCATTCACATTGAATTCTACTTTGGCACCCAACTAAACCTTCCAGTTGCTTTCTTTTCTGATCTCATCTATCAAGATCAATTAATTGCTCGTATGCTTCATAAACCAGAACAGTCGTCCTTCCAACTACTCCAACATATTTGTCAAGATCCACTTATTACTGTCAAGATAATTATTGTAGCTCTTGATCTTCGAACTCCAACTGTCATTCCAAAAGTTTTGAGTGAGAACGCCGATTATATCAATGAATTCAGACAAGAAGCCAAATTTGAAACCACCGAAGGTAATATCTCAACGAGTTTCTAAATATGCTATGTTAAGTAACTTTTCATACAAAGTTATCTTATTGGCCTGCAATTGTAATCATTTCCTCGATCATGTCACTGGATATGGCGCTGATGTTATGGCGGTTTGAACATTACAATTTTTTGTATAACTATTCTGAATTCTTCGTAATTCAGGGAGCTCTGAGGCGTCAGGCGTTAAAGCTTAACGCTTCGCTTTATTATTCGGAGGGTTTCCATGATTATGAATCTGTAATTTACTACATTACCCGAACTATACGTCCAAATCTATCTCACGTTCGGTTAGATAGCTGCCTCAGCTCGATCATCATTGAAATCTAAACTTAATCTATTGTATGCAGCTCTAATGTTCGGCAACCAACCTTATCTGATTCATATTTAATAATCCCAGCTGGATTAGATAGTGAGGAACTGATTTCAAAGATGACGACTCCAGAAACGAAATTTCAAGAGCTGTTCCCAGATGCTATTGAAGAATGTCGTCCTGAGACTGATCGGGTCATTGCTATTAATGATGATGAGTTTATCAAACTTGTGAGAATCAGTCTGGAGAAATTCGAGACTGAAAGCGATACTCGAACTCCAGTCTCAAATCGGGCTACCTCAAATGATTCGGTAATCAATCATGTATTAGTATATTGATGCATGGTTTATAATTACTCTATAATGTCCAGATAATATATCAGAGTCCATCTATCAGCAATACACCTTCAACTCCGTCAACTACAAGTCAGATTGCTGTCAAATGCTTCTTTGAATCGCTTCTATCACCTCGTTCAAAAGATGAACGAATGGATCATTGCACAATTCAAAGAAATGCACAAGAAGCATTACACGATATGAATAAATAATTTATAAATAATTACATTCTAAAGGGATGCTTTATAAACGGATGATAAAGATGCAGGCAACTTTCCAGCGACAATCAAGTTAGTTACATCCGAATCATGAACGTAAAAATTGGAATTCGTTGGTATATGCATGAAGCTGGAAAATAAGGCCTTAGTAGGAGAAAGTTCATTGATATGAACAGCAAGACGAACTGGACGACCAAGTAAATTTAACGTCTCAATTGTTAAACGATCAGAATCAGGTGCGTGATATAAAGCAGTGACATATCGACGAGATACAGAGTGACATATATAAGTTGTTCCTAATGAGAATCCAGCAATAATACCAGCCAGTGATATTAACACCTGAATGAAGGGGATAATGAGCACATCATATGACATATATATATAAAGTATATACAGGGGTTGGGGCGGCACTATCTGCTGCCAACATCAATGGACAGGTTAATGTCGTCAGTCCTGCTGAACATAATGATAATAGCTTTACTTGACGTACTGCATGACGTAAACGTCCTACATATGCAGGACTAGACATGAGCAGAGCCAGTACGACAGGCCAAGAGATTGGTTTAGCGAGTAACCCCTTGATTACTCCGCCTTGTTAACTTTGGACTTTAATATCCATTTCTTATGGGATCCCTTCTTCTTCAATACAGCAATATGTTTCAAGACGTGCTTGAAGATGAACTGATCCGACATATTCTTGATACGATCTTGAAATTCATTAATCAACTTGTCAGATCGAACTCCATTTTCATGTTGCTCTAAGAAGGCGGTCAACTCATTCAACAAAGCAACAGCTTTAGGATCAGCAGGACCCAATGATGGAGGAGCATCGGATTGTCGTTGACGAATTTCATTGAGAAGATGGTCTGATGATGAAGTTGGTTGTGATGAAGAACCCAGCCATGATACTACTTTATCAACACGATCTAATGCCAGGCCAGCATTCCCATTCTTTCCAGTCCATGTTGGTACACCAATACGAGATCTCGAAGATTCCATCTGACTTGAACGTAATGATTGAATGGCATTGAATGTGATCTGAGCTGTGTGCTCTTGAAGCTTGGCAGCAGATTGTGATGCAACAAGTTTATCATGTGAGAAGACACTTGTTAGATCTGCATTATCAAATAAACAGCGAAGAAGTTGGGAAGTTCCCGATACAGAGCAGGATTCAGTATCTGTAGATGTAACTTGAGCTTGTTGAACAGAATGAAAGATATCGGCTGTCTCAGTGATATCACCATCATCATCAACATATGAGAATAGATCCTTTAGATCAGAATTACTGAAGAAGCGCTGCTGAACAGGATCTTCCAATATCTTATTGGTAAGAAGCTGCTTGAATATCTGTCGATGATAAACCTTCTCTTCAATAGTACCTCGTGTTACTAATCTTAATACATTTACATCACGTGTCTGACCAATTCTATAAGCACGTTCTTGTGCTTGTTCATCTGTAGCTGGATTCCAATCTGGATCATAAACAAGCACACCTATACAGCCTAAGATCAATATTCCTGCAACCAACATCACAATATAAATAATCATTACGATCTGCTCCAGTTAGATTTAAACCGAATCCACCAGCACGTGTCGTTAATAAAAGAACAAATATGTTATGATCTTGATTAAATTCATCAAAGATTGCCTGTCTTGATCTTACAGCAGTACTACCATCAACACGACGATATTCATAGCGATTATCACGAACCATCTTCTCAATAATATCCAAGCATTGACGTGTCTGCGAGAAGAGTAAAACTCGATGTGATTCTTGATTCCATATAGACAGGATCTGTTCAGCAACTTTCAGCTTGCCAGAACGAGAAACAGTTCCATAATCAGCTGGTTGATCTTGTACATTATTATGAACATTTAGTAGATCGGGATGATTACAGATTTTCCTTAGGATAGAAATAGCTTGAAATAACCTTAAATCATTACTATTACGAACTGAACAATAAAGTTAATACAATTAAATGGTACATAACAACAGATTGAATTACATCGATTAACATCAAGTTCAGCCAATGCCAGTTTATATGCAGATTTCTGTTCTGATGTTAAAGAACAGAACAGAATCTGTTCTGTCTTTTGTGGTAAATACTTCAATACATCTGATTTAAGACGTCGTAGAATATGTGGTGTAATCATATCTCGTAATAATACAGCACGTTGATAAGCATGCTGAACTTGATTTTTAGATGCTTGAATATATCCACCTTTAATAATAGGATCACAGAACTCCTCCTCAAATACAGGTAATGTCCCTAATTTACCAGGAAATACAAAATCAAATAGGGACCAAAGCTCTCGAAGATGATTCTGAATTGGTGAACCTGTGAGAATAATACGATGTGGTGTTCGAACACGTTTAACGAGTAATGTGATCTAAAGAGAATGCATTTAGTTATGAATTGAACAAGTCTACAATATTCAATATATAATACCGCTGCATCTGGATTACGAATACGATGTCCTAAAATAAAATATATTCAATAAATGGAACAAGTTGAGATATAAAGTTGACCTTCATCAAGTATAACATAACCCCATTTATGAGGTATTATAATATCATGATGCTTTCGTAAACTCTCATATGTTGTTATAACAGTACTGCAGATACCACCATTAAATGCCTTACTAATCAATTTCTTAGCAGAGCACATATGATTACCAGAATCATGTAATAACATAATACGAGATAAAGGCCACCAATTACGAAATTCAGACAGCCATTGTCCCATAATACTTGCTGGACATAATATTAAACTTGGACCAATATTCGATTGACTATTAGCTAATGTTGATAGAAATGAGATAATAGTGATAGTCTTTCCTAATCCCATAGCATCACCAACAATACCACCAACAGATAGTTTATGAAGTTCCCACAGCCATTTAAGACCTTGTTTCTGATAATAAAATAGACGATCATATATACGTCCAGGTACAATAAATCCATGATCTAATTCTGCATCTTCATCAATATCATTATATGGTAATATTCCTTGTAATCGTTGCTCATATTCATAATCGTCAGCATCATCAACAACGCGTTCAAGTCGCTTCTTCTTTCTCAAACGAGCATCATCTTCGTCATATTCAATTGTGATCTCCTTTTTACTAGATTGAGCTACAACTCTTTTAACAGATAGTTTGATATCATTTTCATGAGAGAAGATCCCTTTAGGTATTGACTCAGGTTTAGACTCTCCAGCCTCAAGAGAAACAATTTCTTTCTCAATCTTCTTAATATCACCGGTGCTTTTGCCAGATTTAATATCAGCGATTTCCTTCCTGAGTAACGAGATCCGATATTGGAGACGTTTCGCTTCGCGAGCAGATCGCTGATTTTCGAGTTCATTTTGTGAGTTAAGCTCAAGATCAGCAGCATTATATACAGTGACTCCAAGCCGTTGAAGTGAATTTAACGCTGGTCCAGAGAACGACTGATCCAGTTGATCTTGCGGTTCAGATACATTGGACGTCATGTACAATATGATCTGCAAATCTCTGCTTCAAAATATCATGAAATTGGGAACAATTCCGTCACACAGCGCATTAAAATCAGAATAATGACAGAAGCTGTTTACTGGTGTCTGTATATTTCTGAAATTCCATCTTCAAAGTAAATCGAATTCAGTTCCCAACAAACAAGCTATGTAACTGGATCGTCATTTCGATCTGTAACAATCTGAAGGTGGAAAATCAATCTGCAATCATAGAGCGACTTTTATTGAGAATGGATTATCACACCGAAAAGTCAGGCTCATGCAGAAAGGACATAACTGTAATGCGAACTGATGGAAGAATGTTTTATGATAAATTTAATCAATGAGTTGGTCGAACAGGTGGCTTCAGCATCAGTACAAAAGTAGTTGGTGAAGTAGTTACCATGCTGACATCTTGAGGAGTAATAAATATGAACTGCCTGTTCCGATATTTCTTTGCTAAATCCGTTAACAGGTTGATAGCAATCTTTCGGTTCACTGAATCCATAAAAATATCAAATTCATCTAATGCCTATCAATATAGTCATTATAGGTAATTCATATTACTTGAGTAACAATTACACGAAATGGAGTACGAATAGACTCGCCAACAGCAATAACAAAGGCCAATGTTGTAAAGGATCGTTCTCCACCAGATAATGCCTAAATCGTGTCAGCCTAACTAACTCATTAAATAATCCAATATTGAAATACTTTGGTATCAGTGGTCATTTCAGTTTCACCTTGATGGTGTTGCATCTTAACAAACATATTTAATGTACCTCTCTCGTGATCGAATTGAATATGTCCTTGATGTCCTTTCTGTGACATATTATATTGGAAATCATAACTGGCTTGTTTCGAAAGACGCTTCTTAAATACGCCCCAGTCTTTTTTACTTTCTTTCAATTTCTTGTGGATTCGTTTAAAATCACGTTCACATTCGCCCACCTTCACCTGGGCATTTTTATATTCATTCTTGGCTTTCAAATAAGCAGCTATGATATCTTCGACAGAATCACTGCTAATTGCTTCTCTATCGGCCTGTTTCTTCTCTTCTAGCTGATAGATTTCCTTCATAATCTCGACAGAAGATCTATCAGGTTCCAGTACTCGACCATCAGTCTGTCTTAAAGCCTGCTGATGCACATTCTCCAACTTCTCTGTTAAATTATTAATCTCTTGCATCATATTCTGCACCTTCTTCTCCATTGTATGACGAAGTGGACCGATTTTTTCAATCTTAACCTGAACTTCAGCCACAGCTTTCATTGCTGAATTAACTTGTTCTGTAGCTTGTTCTAGGCCTGAACCGGCCTTGCTGGCATTCTCATTGAATTCATCAACTTCCCGAATCTAAATAGCAAATCACAAATTAGCATCAAATGGCAATCTAAAAATCATCGACTTTTTGTTCATGTGCCTCCTTCGCTTTTTGAAGGTTCTCCTGGCAAACGATCTGGTCGTTCTTAGCATCATCAACAAGTTGATCGCATTTAACGATCTTATCCTTGAGATCTAAAATAAGATTTCCAACATGATCATCGTCAAATGTAGCTTGTTTCTCGAGATTCACGATATCAGCTTTAGTGGTCTCCAGATCGGACGTAAAAGCCTAACTCAATCTTGGTCAATAATCGACAGGACGGATAGAGGTGAACATTCTTACCTGAACCTTCCTGTTAGCCAATCTGGATAGATCGTTGGCTTTCTCCACATTTCTCTTTAGTTCGGCTCCTTCTGATTCAATTGATTCAATCTGCATCTGTGCATCGCGAAGATTCTGTTGTAGACCCTCTAACAACATTCATTGAATCAGGTGACTATTAAGCAGTAATAACACGAACCTAAATCGGCTTGAGTGACACTCTCCAGAATTGAGTTTTGACGATCAAAACCAGAATTTGAGATATTACTCAGTGCACCTCTAGTTAAAGTGATACGATCTAGCTGTCTAAAACCAATATCAGATGATGACATGCTAAGAATGCAAAGAAAGACAAACGGGGTGAATATAATGGGAGTCTTCTCTCTGCGCTGTTCCATATCACGAAGTAATCGTTGTGCTACTGAAGCCTAACAAGATAATACTTGAGATAATCAGTTCAATTAGATGAACAATGATAACCGACATTTGGCATTAGAAGAGTGCAATCGATCTGAGCTTTATCGATAATAGCATTATAACACCATGTATCTGTAACTTCAATTACATCAACAACACGAGGATTATCTCCATATGCAGGATTCCTTCCAATAATTTCATATCTGTCCCAACTCAATACATAATCGCATTCCATCACAGTTACACACAGCATTACCTGGAAGTTGGTTTCTTCAAAACAATAATAAAAGGGATCTCTCTGGGACTACGATAGAACTGCTGGAATATGGATGATAAGGATTTCTGATCAGCGAACGAATCCACAAGAAACCCGCCTATTACAGAGCGAATTCAGTAAGTCCATGAAGATAGAGAATACGATTGAAAGGATTACAGAGGATCTTCTTTCCAATAGCTTGCTGAACAGCAGCACTATAACGTTTATCTTTAACATTGACAAACGAACCAATAGGACCAACAGGCTGGACATTGAACATGCGAGAGTCTGATTGAATTCTTTGAACCAAAGATGACATGCTGAACCATGGCTTAAACGATAAAATAAAACAAAATGCGGAATGTTTACTCTCGACCAAATCGGTTAAGTTGATCAGCACAAGATCTCTGCAGCTTCTGTAAATCCCGTTCAATTTCTGATTTCCGTCCACGTCTCTGCCGTAGTGCATCCTAAACGATAGAATTAGAAGAACCCTTTAACGTACAATCAGCTCACATTATTCTGATTCACAGCTTCACGACAATGTTCAAGTTGACGGCGGGCTTGGTCCGCTTCTCGCTGTGCTTCTTGAACTTGCTCAGATTGTTCCACTAAACAGCAGCAGAGAAATAATGTGGCAATATCACAAATCGTGAACACAACGTACTCGATCGAATTTTAAGTTTCTGAAGCTGCTGGGATCGTTCTTGATCTTCTTGAAAACGATCTCGAGACCGCTGCACCAAGCCATCGCTAAAAAGCAGAGAAAATTCTGTTATAAAATCAGTACCTGAGCCTCTAATTGACGAAGCTGCTCCTCAAGATCAGCACGACGTTTAACAGCGGTCTTCTTGTTCTTCTCATATTGAACCAATTGCGATTGAAATCTAGCCACAGTCTTCTTAGCCATCTGTAATGAATTCTCCAATCTGTATCAAAACTGTGAAAACTCGAATCTTGGTTGCATATTTGCCTTACGATTGACGTAATCGAACGTCGCCATTGATGGCATTGCGTTCAGCCAGAAGGCGCTGTTTAGCGTCTTCATGAGCTTTGTTAACTAATTCTTTCTCAATCTGTAACTTGGACATTTGATCATGAAGCTCTTGCAATTTCTCATTATAATTAGATGCATCGGTCCGTTTCACCTCGATATCATCACCGAGTTCTTGAACCTTGGCCCACAAACACTAAAATACAAGATTTAGCAACAATAAAGAGATCAGGGTCTAATGGTATCTCACTTGATGATGTAACTTATCAATTTGTGTATCAATAGCTGCTAAATCTTGTGTACAATTAAATAAATGTTCTGCCTCCTTACGATTATTATCTAATATCTGTAACTGTTTGTCAGCTTCACAAAGATATCGATCAGCATCGACTATATAAACATCAATGTTCACACTAATTATAGATCTTCTTACTGACCGTAATCCTTTGAAATTAGATCGATGGTTTTACCCATTTGTTCCAGTTGTGTTGCTTTTAGAAAGAATTCATACTTGGCCGAGTTCTTATTCGACTGTACGAGGTCCAGTATCACCATGACGAATATAATCTAGAAGATGGCGTATTACCAATAGAAACTCTTTAGTTGTATCTTGGTTCATAACAACACAAGGATTCTCAACTTGAATATTGAAATGGTCCAGTATGCCCTGCAGGTCCTTCCTAGTCCTGCCCATCACCGAACCTGGACCGTAAAACATCACAACTTGAAGCAGACATGAACCGTACAGGCCCACCTTTATCAGTGAAAATCTTATAGGAGGATCCGGTTTGTGTGATCTCACGTCGAATGGTGATGGTGTTCCCATATTTCTAACAAAACATCTTAATTACTATGTACAGTAGTAGGTCATCAGTCGTACTGGACCACCGACTTGGGGTTCATAAGCATCAGGGCCCTTATTGGAGAGAGTCAGCTCGACCTGTCCCCATTCCTGTCCCTGTTTAATTAATTCCTTCAATGAAGATCCTCGATTGGTATCAGAGGCCTTGACGCCCAAACATGTCGTTATGGCCACCAAGATAGCGCTCTTTCCCGATCCATTCTCTCTATGATATTCAGATCAATATCAGATATAATATCCATTATATAATATTACCCATGGATAAAGTTGACATGTGGTGATAGATTCACTTCTAAATGCTGAAATACAAATTAGATGTATTATATAGGTGATCTCAATATACTACCTCATGACACATAAAATTAATTAACTTAATTCGAGTAATAACACCAGATTCTGCATATCGAGACCGTTCTTGTTGGATCTGATTGCTATTCGGATCAACGAACCCTATCGCATGGAACGTTTAATGTCGATCATGGCCCATGAACTCTGTCACAGACCTTCATCATGATCAGGATCATCAGACGATAGTTCGTGATCATCATGATCTATATGATGAGTATCAGGATTCATTACTAATAAATACTAATTGATGATGAAATGAAGTCGAGTCCCGCATTATTAATCAAACCACCGCCCAGCAGTTGTTTCAATTTCAAAATCAATCCAATCTGCATCGTTGCTAATGAGGAAGTAGAACATGACCGCCATGTAGATCAATAACGATATCTTTAATAATTAAGTTGTATTGACAATATGTTTGGAATGAATTTGGTTAATAATATCATCAATCTCTGCCATAGCTCCCATTCCTGTTTAACTTTCAGGTTAAAACATTGAACCGATCCAATATATATTATTTCACTACATACCAATATCTTTACAAAATAACTTCTTTTCAATGGGATCTATAATCTCGATGTCCCAGCTTTTTAATCTCGACAGATGTTCAGATGTGATTGGATGTTGCCACATGGCAGCTGTGTTAATATAATTGATTATCATATAATTAGATACAATATCAACATACTGTTCATAGCAGGAGCCACAATAAAACGTTTACTCGACAATTGCCAAGCTCTGGCAACACATGTCTATACACGATGATTTAGCAATTCTATGGGCCAGTATCATGGGATTTTATATCGTACAAGAAGATTATCAGCAAGACCTGTTGCAATCTTGGCCAATGTATTAGCAGATAATGGTGCTATGAGATAGATATCAGCCCATCTTCTCAACTATATAATCAAGCTTATTAAATCTAAAACTATACTGAAGATATGGCCACCTCTATATGTAATACTGGATCTTGAACATTATGGTACGATGCCCATTCATCATCTGTATGCAATCAATGACATATTAAAACATCCGAAGTGGCTTAGTAGTAGAAGCAACACCATATAAAACCATTTGTTTTTACCATCTTGATAGAGATTGCATTTAATGCTGTTCAAGTCTATAAAATGATGTACTGCCTGTGTACATATGACTCGAACATTGCCAATCTGACTCAATCTATCAAGTAATAGCTCAGCTTTGATACAAGCTACACTTCCAGTTAGGCCCAATAAGATATTAACCATCAGATTGAGATCAGCAATACCAGTCTTGGAATGTTACGATTACACATGTGTTGCAGGCCGCGATTTCTCGGCAGATCGCATCATATAAAACTTCTCAAGGATATTTCTGTGATCAGTTCTAACACTAAAACAAAAACCGCATGATTAGGTTTTCCAAATCCGGAACGCCTTTTGTCGAAGATATGAAATGTTCATGTAAAAGCTTTATTCGTTGAAGTAGACTTGAAAGTAGCATGAACGATCCAGATTTGTATTGCTTAATTAATTTGAATTACGCTGATACATGCTCATACATAACCAATAGAAATAGAGATTGAATACAGAAGTGACATCAAGTTGCAGTAAAAGGACATGAAGATAGAAGAGCCCAGAAATGTTTGCAACCGACTTGCTACAAATGCACGTAAATGAAATAATGAACTCAATGTGAATTGAACAGGTTCTAATATATGAATGCCACAATATGTTTTCCTCGATGCACAATTTGGGTTCTAATCTTGAGAAATGAGAAGGTCGACCATAACCAGAATATGGATTGCGAGATTGTTGTTTGCACTACAACAGGTTTCGAATAAAATGAATAAGAAAGAGATGAGATGATACGTGCATGATGAGATCAGAGTTATCTCCAAAGATCGAATGGTAAATGCACCCAAAACGTACGTTGGTTGCAATATTAAAACTGCACACGACATTTCTACTACATTATTGCTGCTTTAAGAAACTGGCAAAACTCAATAATGAATAACGTAGAGTGGTCAGTACCGGTACATATAAGAGTTTGTAAATAAATTCTGTGTACATACAGTACCGTATGTACTTAGACTTTAGAGCCTGTTTACAGAATTCAAATAATTTTTTTAAAAACATTAAGACGATCCAGCCAATCAGATTGCGCCACGGACATTTATTCCAGATTTACTAATTACGGAGGTCGAAATCATACTGCGTTTATCATTGGTCGAGTTCAAATAAATACTGCGTACATCATTGGTATTGTATTTGTAAATACTGCGTACATTATTGGTCTATGAGATAGACCTCGTCACGTTGTCTATTCTAAAGAGCCATCAAAGTACTTCTGTTATATCCATTCAGTCCCCATCAAGCTCAAGCATTCAGGCGAATCTGAACTACTGCCTATGGCTCCTGGATTTGGCTCTGTCCATCTGGATTCCTCGCTTTTGAATTCGGGTCGAACCTATTTGCAGAATGGAGACTTTACTTCAGCTGTCTCCTCATTTACTTCTTTTTTAGCAAATGTTTCTCGGACACCTTCGTTGAAAGTGAGCTTCTGTTAGCCTGTGTGTTTAGAGTTGGTTATTGATGATTGCTGTTTTAGTTTGCGCTGCTTGATGCGCTTATCGGTAAAGGCATCGGTTTAATGGGCCTTAACCAGTACAACGAGGCTATCGGCAACTTCTCTAGAGCATTAGCCCTAGCTTATGGATCTAATTATTCTAGAAGAGTAGAAATATTATGGAGAAGAGGACAGGCTTATCAGCAAACAGGTCAGATGGACATTCTCCCTTTATTTTTTACAATTGATTCGTATTTCTTGTCAGGTCTGTCAACCAGAGCTATTGCAGATTATACGAGTGCAATATCGGAGAATCCAAAATTCTTTGATGCATTTCTAAGCCGAGGTGTTCTGCTTTTTAGACTCTCTCAATATATTCAAGCGTATTCAGATTTTTCATTCGCGATTCAAGTCGATCCCAGGTAAACCAGTTTCAATATGAATATGTCTGGATTTAACTTCAACTGCTTGCAGTAATAATGATGCATATATGTGGCGAGCGCGATGTCGTCTATTGTTCAAGGCTCCACCATCGTATGCAGATTATGTCAGCGCTCTACATGATTGCTCAATAGCATTATCTATTGCGCCCAGTGATGCTCGATGTCTCACAATTAGAGCTCGTTCATTATTGGGTTTACATCAGTACCAGTTAGCGAAAGAGGCTTATCTTGCTGCTGTGTCCATCGCTCCTGATATGGCTGATGAGGAACTGTTTCTAGCTGTTAGTCGTGGCATGAAAAGAAGTCCAGAAACTGAGCTAATCCACGAAGACAAGAGAATATGTCCAGGTTCTTTGCGTCACAATACTGCTTTTTAGTCTTATCCACGTTTAGCGATCTGTTCTATAAGTGTACATATACTTATATATTAAAATATAGATGCATTCAAGCAAACTCAATGTAGAGCAGATCAATAGAAGGTATCACCGGTTATCTAAAAGCTTGTACCTAGTGCAACTGAATCAGCAGCCTACCGCCCTGTTTATTATCCAGAGACGCTCGTGGACTAATAAGCATAGCGAGGTGAGGAATGGCACCTGCATCAGTAGACCTGTAGTTCCAGTTTGGAATAGGAAGCTCACTCTAAAACACACCACATACAGAGTACATCTATCCATACCTTCCTTCAAACCAGATATATTCGTTTATTCTTCAAATACAATTGATAATCAAAGTCCTAATGTCCCTCTAACGACACCCTGAGACGTACCCGATAGCATTACTGTGTCCCTGCAAGTTTTCTGAGGCGATGACAAAGTCAGCCGCCGTCACGACACTCCGACGGTAAAAGCGGTAATCTCCGTTTCGTTTTATCTCAGGGATTCGTGGTGCTGCAGGCTGTTGTTCACCGATACCTGCAACGAGCTTTGAATGCTCAATATGGTGTAGTTGAGGCATCAAGTCAGGTTATACAAATTATACCTTCTAATGTAGCGACCCATAGTCGTTGTATTGCTTTGAACGAAGCCACTTGGGATTGGATTGGAATCGACTAGTGCTGATTTTTGGCCAACAGGTGGCGCTATTCCCAAAACGCATGGCTGGAAAGTTTAGGCAAATTGCCCAACTAGATACCAAACCCCCTACTAACGATTTCGGGGCTGTACAGTATTTCACCCATTTTGATAACTGTTGATGGTAAGCGGCCCTATATGGAGGACCTAAGAGAGCTCGATAAGCTAATGTAGGCACCCGCCCAATCGTACAGTGACTCGAACCCTTGTACCGGTACCCAATCCTTTCTACTACACTTCTACTCCCACCTTTCACCATGAGTCGCTAAATGTAACAGCCGTGACAATATGCTGCAGGTAGAAACTTTGACATGAGTTTGGCCTGTGTATACAATACAGTGCGTCTTTGAAGTTAGTAATTTTATTTTGTTTGTATTTTCTTTCGATATTTCATCACTTGATCTTCAAATTTGCTACCTTTCAGCAGTTGATGTTCAATAGTTTCGCTCTTTCTATGGCAGTGTCGACATCGATCGCTGGGTTCTATTTTTAGTTGTGTAAATGTGATCGAGTTCGAGTGTGTCCTTTCGTACTCTGTTTAATAGAGGGCTATTAAAGTAGATATGATAGTCTGTATTACCATCTCTACTCTGTGTTCGAGAATAACCGTCTAATTAGAGGAGTTCGTTTCGGATAGTTTGCAATCCTCTTGGTTTCACCTTTTTCAATAAATATTTATGTAGTTTTTGTCTTTCTAACTGCTTATACACTAATTTATAGTATGAAGCAACTAATGGGTCGTGTTCAATCAATTCTCCATCTATTGCAGCCTGCTTGGCTAGCTCGTCTATCGCATCACTTTCTGCAATCTGTTTTGTGTGACTAGGAATGAAGTGAAGTTCGACTTCGTTTTCTTCGCAAAGTTCAGCTAGCTTTTCAGAACATCTTTCACGACGGCGTTGACGAATTTGTATTTGTATGGCCGGCATGCTAGTTGTTGCAAACAAGATAATGAATCCGTAAAGATATGAATGTCTCTATTTTCTGGATACAGATCCAGCAGGGAGCTAATTGCCAGATTGTAATGCGATGATTTCTGCTTCTTAGCTTGACGTCACATATTCTATCTGTATTGAATTGTGGATCTCAAGTTCAAATATAGTACTGTGTGGATCTGTGTCCGAGATCTGCAGTATTGAATCAGCTCCATTTGTTATGAACTCCGTATTTAAAGTATCTCTGTTGAAACTGCCATCTGTCCAAAGGGAAATATCGGGATTTATGGGAATAAATTGGGCGTTCTCCTAGCGCTTCTGCTCTGAAACTCAAGATAAATTTACATTTGGTAAGTTGTTCTAGTATATAGGATTTCACTAATATTTGTGAGTGTATACGAGCGCTATATCTCTTTGCTGTAACTTCTACAGCTCTTCTGACAAGTCGGAAAAGAATCCATCCATCTGCTGCACATCCTTGTTCTTCCCATTTTCTATAGTCATCGCTTAATAAATTGCCCTGCGCTTTTCTGCCTTGAGGACTGTTAGTGCCGCATCTGTAATGATTTTAGCTTTCAGTGAAGGGAATATGTAAAAGTGGAATTGGTGTTGATCTCATACATCCAGTGTATGTTCTCGGCTAACAGTATTATACAAATCAACGAATTCTGAACAGAAAACGTCTGAGTTTACTTATATCCATGTTTGGTATATTCTTCGGGAATATTCAAAGTGGCAAGACCTGCGAGCCAAACAAGACCTGCCCAGTAAAGCGGTCAAGCGCTTGAAGCTCAACGAAAACGATGAGATCGTTGAAGTGGAGGATCTCGAATCAGGACCCGGTAAGCAGCAGGGTTCGAAAGCAGCGAAAGAGCAAAAGCAGAACGCTGTGACCAACGCACGAGCAGCGAAAGGGTTGGCTGACGCCCAAGGAATCAAAGCTCAGGCGATGCTTTTGCAAGCAAGAATGGCTTTGTTTTCTGCAAACATCAATGAGATGGACCAGGAAGCACAGCTGTTCTTCAAGCTTGCTCGGGCTGAGGTACTGCAGACTATGCAGAAGAAGCAGACCCCTCCACCACAGGATGCAGAATGACCATCAGAGGCTGTTTATCAAATGTTGAATATAATCTAGTGGTCACCTTTTCTACGCCACAATTCGTCTATCACGTCGTCTCGTAGGCGAAAGTATTCAGCACTGTTGGTAGCCAAGGCTGTTGCTTCTACCAACCGCTCGAAAGTGAAAGGGTCCCGGCGTCGTTCTTGTACATCAGATCGAACGAATTGTTGTTTTTCGAACAGATCCTCCAGATCTCGATGACGCTCGTCCTCAATGATCATATTGTAGAGGATAACACAAGCAGTCCAGAAGGAAACTATTGTGGACCTATCCCACAAACGACACGGGTTCTTCAACATTGCGAACCTCGCCTGCAAGACTCCAAAGGCACGCTCCACATCCTTTTGAGCGGATTCTTGCTGTTGAGCATAATATTGTCTTTTGAGACCCTGTGGCTGCGAAATGGTCTTCAGAAATATCGGCCAATTCGGGTAAATCCCGTCGACTAATAGATATGACATGGAATACTGATTCCCATTCACCTTGTACTGGACGTGTGGCGCTACCCCTCTCAGAAGCTTTCCCATCAAAGGAGAGCGGTTAACAATGTTGATATCATTTTGGAACCAGGTATGCCAATATATGCATGCCAGATCCACAGATCATGACCTGCAACAGCCTCCATCACGATAGATTTGTTTCCATCTCTATCAAGATATTGACCATGCTCAGATACAGGGCATTTGTCCCAAATTAAATGGGTACAATCTAGGGAACCGAACATGCCAGGAAATCCACGGCTGTCATTTTCCCTAAGGTTCCGTTCAACATCGGTTTCGGTTGGTTCTCTAAGTACAGCGTACCGGTGGAGATGCTCTTATGTTTTATCGTTTTGTAGGCAGTACACTGTTTCAGAATTTCGTTCATTTGATTTAGCGTTACTTCAACAGACTGTAATTCGTTCAGTGATTCTGTGTAGAGCGATCTCTAACGGTGTCTGGCGCAAAGAAACCTGTAGTTTATAAAACAAACCGATTCTAAAATGAATCGGGGGTTACTGGAATTCGGGACGGGAGCTGGTTCCGGTCCTTGGGCAGTATCATGTTCCGGCGTCAGGATCAGCTTCCGTCGGAAGCACCGAGGCAGCTCGGGACAGGCGGTCGGGTACGGGGCGCAGCCGCCGGTGGTAGGGTTTAGGGCTGGCCGCGCTACATCTGATAGGTTTTTTCTTAATTTTCGGATAATCCATGACTGTGTATTCTGTCAAGGTTGTATGTCTTACTCGAATTGCATCAGAGCTGTAGGGGGAATTAAAATAAACTCCTTATTATCGTGGATCATGGACAATTACGCCACAAGGAGACCACCCATACCAGAATGATATTAGTCGAATACCACCCATACCATAATCCAAAAATGACAAAAGATTTTTCAAAAATGACAAACCCTAATCCAAAAATGACAAACCCTAATCCAAAAATTTTTGGATTAGGGTTTGTCATTTTTGAAAAATCTTTTGTCATTTTTGGATTATGGTATGGGTGGTATTCAACTAATATCATTCTGGTATGGGTGGTCTCCTTGTTACGCCGATCTGGAATTTCAGCTCTCTTCCTTTTCTGATGATTCGGAAGACGTCCAGTCAGTATTCTGCCAGCAAGTGCCTATCAATCTTGCTCCTAGGCCGGCTTCTCCTCTAGCGATACCAGCTGATCGTGTTGTAGAGGCCACATTGGTTACGGTGGTCGGCCATGAGGCCCTAGTTGTTGACAATCGCGTTGCCTCCAAGCGCAAACTAACTCCAGTGAGGTCAGCGCCAGCAAAAGCGACGTCAGCGAAAAAAGTTAGATTTCATGAAAAAGATGAAACTCCAGTCAAAATGGAACGTGCATCTTGGAACGCACAACTCATTGAGCTTTTAATTGAAACGCGCTGGTCAGCAATCGGGAAAAGCAAATTCATAAGCCAAGACGAATTTGCAAAAAAAGCAGTTTTGGACCTGGCTAACCCAACGCTATAATATCCGAGGACAGATATCGTTTGATGTAAATCTGATAAAGAATCGGGTAGATCAGTTGAAAGCGGAATATTAACAGGTGGTCGGTGCATCAAAGGCAACCGGCAATGCAGTCTCCATCGCTAATCCCCTATACTGGGATACACTTCATTCTTATTTGAAGGTGATCATGATAACTACACATTGCTGGTACAGACAGCTTTATGACAACTTTTTGTAGGATGTCTCAGGTATGCAGCCCCATGCAATATCGGAATCAGTTTGTTTAAAAAGCAAGGTGGATGCCAAATCCGCACGCTCTGATGGGGAAACTCATCAGAATGTTCCTGATCAATCACAGGTACAGAAAGTTGTACAAGATAAAGACAAAAAATCCACAGGTCTTAGAAATCTGGGCGATTGCGTTGAATCTGGATTTGCTCATTTGCAAGTGTTGCTGCTTCAATATCAGAACTTGCGGCGACGCGTTTAGCCACAACCAATGTGGCGTTGGGCGAAGGTAACATTATTGCCAAGCTTGAAACAATGCAGACAGAACAGCATCAGACAGCATGCCAGCAAACTGCACTTTTTCAGTCAATGCTGACTGCACTCAATAATATAGCAGAGAAACTGGCATGGGCAAATAGGGGTAGGCCTAAAAATCTTTATAATTCAATAACAATCGTCTACAGTCATGGACCTCTATTTCTTTGACGGATTAGTGACCATCAAGTAATCCTTGATCTGATATCTTTTGTATAGAGGCTTACTCTTATCATTCCATTGAGATTCAAACCGCCTGGCATGATGCCCTAGGAAAGGGTCTTTCCACTCATCTTTTCCCTTTCTTTAATTTGTAAGAATCATACAAGAGACTATAGTACGTCCTATGCTTTCTGGAGTTTTCATATTAAGTGAACGTTTTAATATTCTCCACCGTCCTTTCAAAAGACCGAATGCACGTTCAACACAGTTCCTCGTGCTGGAATGTAGATAATTGAATCTCGATTGATCCCTCGGCATGTCATCAGTAATGCTATAAGGAATCATCATTTCATTAGTTAAGTTATAACCTGCATCGCCAACGAGGTGCATTCCTCGTGGGATTATCTGTGCGATGTTTTGACCAATCATCGACATGCTCCAAAGGGTTCTGTCGCTACATGATCCCGGCCGAATTGAATAATCCAAAAATCTAGTTTTGCTGTCGACAATGGCCTGCAAATTCACTGCAGGGAACCCCTTCCTACAATACCATCTGTGTTAACCGATAAACATTTCAGCAATCAAAGCGACAGCATCTAGGAACTATAATTCGTACCCTTCAAAATATTGGGGACATTCAACCTCTATAAGAGTCCCATCAATGGCTGCTACAACATCGGGATAGCTAGCAATTTTTTCAAATTCTTCTGCTACAGATGTCCATTCATCTATGTTTTCAGCATCTAATCATTTATTAGTCAGTGTGGAGTACTGCTTAAGTAGGCCCTGGACTAACAGCTGTGGAGCTGTTATTGTACCTTTTGGTCAGTTAATTGCTGTGAAGTCCAGGCGCAGTTTCTACAGAATAACAGCTCAAAGGGTCGGGTTCGAGTTAGGGTTGGTGGAAAATGAACCCGACCCGAGTCGGACCGAGTCGGACCCGGGTCAGGTGAGTCGGGTATGTCATTGACTCGGGTCGAACCCGGGTTGGACCCGATCTTACTGATTTTGCTGAATTATCCGGTCTTCGGGGATAATCCATTGTAACTGATCTCGAAATGCTACTTTTACAATATTATCGATTGGGTTGTCATATCATGATCGTTTACACTGAGAGAAGATATAAAAAGACTGCAGTTCACACATGGCCTGCACAGTGCGTTGAAAGTTTATTAGTATTTTTTTCCAGTCAACCAGGGTTCAACCCAGGTTCCAGCCGGGTCAAACCCAGGTTGAGAACAGCGGGTCCAACCCGATCAGATCGGGTTGGGTATTTGTAAAACCCGACCCGACCCGACCCCTTACCATCCCTAGTTCGAGTCTCTCCTGGTACTGGACGTTTTTGGGGTTCAGTGGACCGGATCGGCTCACAACTCGTGAAAAGATGCGTGGTTCATCTGAGTTGGGGGGTCACCTACTTAATTCTGCCAGAGGCCTGAGTGCCTGGTTCTGGTGAGAAATGCAGTCACATTCAAGAGAGGGGTGTGTGGAGTATGTCATGCCCATTGAGCATGACAGTACTCGCAGCCGCCCAGCCGACCACCAGGCAGTCGTACTGGCCCTTCCTGAGGAGCTGCGCAGAGGGCTGCGCCCCTGCTGACGATTCCTATAGGGGAAGAGCCCTAACTGTCACGGACTGCGCGGGTCCCCTCGTCTCCCTACTATGAATGGCGAGGAGCGGCCTCCACGCAACCATTCCGATCAACTCCAAAATTCATACGTTTCTCATCTCGTCTCC
>RBZT01000373.1:0-18359 GCA_003693705.1 Polymyxa betae
ATTTTATATACAAGAGGTTGATACAGTATGATGTATAGGGAGATATATTGTTACATTTAATTTACAAGAGGTACATTTGACATATAATAGGTAGATATAATGTATAGGGAGATATATTGTTACATTTGATATACAAGAGGTTGATATGATGTATAGGGAGATATATTGTTACATGTGATATACAATAGAAGGACGGACAGGAGGGTCCCTCATCCCCTCTCTATTCATTACATACAAATCATGACCATCATCATCAGGTGTGCGTGTGTTTCATGATCCAGATTATGACATCTACCACAATATCTCTGTTTCTCCATCTATTCCTCACTGCACTGGCTCCCATACAGATCCCAGCACTCACTATAACATCCGATTATATGGAACCCTTGGAGAATATCACCTCACCGCATGTCCTCAACACAGCCGTATTCGAGCCCTATGCTATTTCCGGGCCCATCGTACTGGCTCGCGACAATCCGGCCTCAATCGCGTTCTCGGTGGTGATTGTATCTGAAGATGGTAGTCGTACTAGCCATAATGATATCATTCATTGGGCAGATCGATGTCTACATTCACATTGTGCTGCTATTATTGTACATCGTAAATATCCATCTAGAGCAGCATATCCAGGTAGATTTGCCATTTATTTTAGAGAGATAACCGATGATATGATCCGTGTACCAATGGTTGAAGTTACTTGTCAAGATGGAGATCAAATACTAGATTATTTGAGCAATGATCCAAATGCTATTGCTCATATACGTTCTGGTGATAGAAATCATGCATGGGACTTTTATACATCAGCTTCATCTCGAGTATATTTTATTATATTATCTGTGTCTAATCTATTTATGACATGTACTGTTATTGGGTGGTTATGGAAGGAGACACTGATTCCAGCCCCTAAAGACTGTCATATTGTTACTTGGACGTTATTCTGTCTAGCTATGGCTAATCTATTCCAAATGATACACAATATACAACGAGGGTTTTTTGCCATTATAGAACAGTTACCATTAAATGTCACACTATGGCTTCCACCTGCTTGTTCTTTCTGGTATGTACATATATATAGTCTCTATATCATCTTCTAATATTGTATAATAAGTGTATTCTTAGCAGCTGTTTCAGTAACATTCTGTATGGTACGAGTTAATCTACATCTTCGTGGACGTCGTCCAACGATATGGACATCAACGACATCATTAATTATATGTACTGTATTATTAATGGGTACATTGCTGGCATTAAAAGGCATCCCATTTCTATCTATACCTGCAATATTACAATCCAGAACAGCATGCAAATGGTTCATCTGGATATCTATGATGGCTATAGGCGTTATATTGATCCTACACGCCTATCTCATACGTCGTACATTGAGTATGATTATCAAGACGATAGATCGGTTCACAGACCGTCGTGTCGATGCTATTCAAGCGGAATTTGCACGAATATTATTCTGTGCTATAGCCATTACCATTCAATCATTGATTGGCATTATACGAGGATGTCGAAATGTATACATGTGTGAGATTTATGACGGTCTACAAGATCTTGACATGACTGATGAAGGTAAATGCATCACATCACATACTAGTAACAGATAGATTGCTAATATCATATATTTAGTCTTGAGCTGGATCTCTGATATCTGCAATGTAATTAGTAGTGGATTTATGTCATGGACTGTTATCAGTAGATCATCGAGTGAAGATGATCTAGACTCTAATCCAGCACAGACATCACATATACAGACAGCTGCATTCATGATTCGACATTGTGATGATGACGATCAAGATCGCATCTCACAGCTTCTCAGGCGTTTTCACATATTCAGGAGGTATGATCGATGCTCATAGAATAAAATCAGAAAATGTCTTGATTAATTTCTGAAATAAGTTGGTGATTATAATATGCTTGACGGACCTTCATTTTATATGTGCTTGTGTCTGATATAAATGTCTTCGTTCAAACATGTTCCATACATTATCGGTATTGACGAAGCTGGACGTGGGCCTGTATTAGGACCTCTAGTATATGCTGCTGCATATTGTCCTGTATCACATCAATCTATGCTCCAAGAACTGGGATTTGATGGTCACCATCCAGGACTGCATCTGATCACGTTCTAATCTTTGATAGATTCTAAAGCACTTACTGCTGATGAACGTGACCGTCTACTGACATTAATAGATTCGTGCGATTTTATCGATTATGAGCTGGATGTGATCGATTCCTGGAAGATCTCATCTTCTATGCTTCATCATCACAAATATAATCTCAATCAAATGTCGCATGATGCTGCAATGGGGCTTATAGATAAAGTCATATCCAAGGGTATTATTGTAGAGCAGGTATCCATTAATTTGATCTTGCCTCTATATTCAAGCGATTGGCTATGTTTCGTTCTTTTCATGTTTCAGAACTGTTCCGCCGGGTGCCATCTCAGTAATTTATGTTATTTCTAGATCTTTGTAGATACAGTTGGAGATCCGAATACCTATCAGCAAAAGTTGTCTGTTAGATATCCAACAATAAAATGTACTGTAAGCAAGAAGGCTGATAGTTTATACCCGATTGTATCGGCTGCGTCCATCTGCGCCAAGGTATCTAGTTTATTGTATTGAATCTAGCTGGCTTGTCATCATATACACAGACACGTCGTGATGCAGTCATTGATGGATGGAGTTTCAAAGAAGAATCTGCAGATAATGCTTTTAATCGTGATTATGGTAGCGGATATCCATCAGGTCGTATTATTCCACGTTATCTTGTCTTCAATTCTTTGTTCATAATAGTTATCAGATCCACGAACGAAGGCTTGGCTTCAGGAACATTGCAGCAACGTATTTGGATTCCCAGATTTCGTTAGATTCAGTTGGTCGACATGTTCCTTAATATTGAAAGACAGATGTCGTAAAGTATCATGGTTACAGAGCCTTAATTTAGAGAGATAGTTTATTTATTAATTGCAGGTGTGATGATGAAGATAAACAGCAAACTATTACTGATTGCTTCACCAAACGTAAGCCGGCTTCAAGTAAGAAGCGGAATGCATTTTTTCTGACAAGGAATATGTTGCCATTGGAATCCAGAATTAGTTAAATTTTTTTTAATAAATGCAATGTATGATCAGCCCACTCTCATACAGAGAACTGCCGCTTATCAGATTAGAAACGAATACGAATTACACTAGATGAGAGTAGGCTTTAATTAAATGTTTTATTATAGTAGCATGTCCTGGCCCAAAGCTGTTCCTTCTAAATAGTGTCCTTGGTCCATTTAGTGGCTGCATTTCAGATGTCTTATGAGCTAGAAAAGCAGCATTATATGAGGAGCGTTCTGTACGAGCTACATGATTTAATACACGAATTATTAACAGAAACAGGATGAATGGTAAAGCTAATGCAGCTATGAGAATTCCCTGCATCACGTCAAGTACTACGAAAAACAGCCTAATTCAGTGTGACCTTATGCTGCAAATGATGGACCTGAAGAAAACCTTGAAGCAAGCGAGCGGTTAGACCCCAATGGCTGATGTAGAACCCAGTGGCAATCAGGCCCAAAGCCATCCATAATTCCATGATCAGTTCTATCGATTTGTTTCAAAAACAGATCTATAGAATACTTTGCCATATTCCATGGAACTTTTTCACGCATTTTAACATTGAAAACCTCCACAGATTTGCTTCAAGTAACGTTTCAAAAGCATCGAACTTGATGTTGGTTTTCAGAACTGGATTTTGATTACCCAGTTTATAATAATCAAGTGTTCTGCGATTAAAAGATCATAAACAACATAAGAAATGGTAGATATCTTAACTCGTTTATTCATTCTCGCTCAACATCAATATTTAAGCGAATCTGATCGGGTACAAACCATTGATCATTATTGAAGAATGAAAAACCTGGCTTATCGACAGAACCGAGTTTCTAAACGTCCTGATGCTAATGTTCAAGCACGTATTATTGAAGATACCCGATTAAGAGAAGCGAGTGAAGCAATGGCCTTGTCAGTTTCATAGTAATTACTACACAGGCTCTCAATTATTAACAAATTCGAATTAGAGATCGACGACTGGATGCTTGGGCGGTATGGCAAGGAAATAATAAGGCATATCATCATAAACAGGAGACCAATAGAAAGCAGGCTATTGCACAAGAACTTCAATGTGCTAATCAGGAACTACTTCTAGTTCGACGTGCTAATTTACGAGACCTTTTAGAATCTGAACATGCCAAATTAGAACGTGAACTGAATGATATGGGCCTGGCTATTGTCAGAAATGATCTTCATTGAAAACAGAAGTATACAACAGATATCTGTAAATATATCACAGACGTTCGTCAATGGATATTAAACGCAACGATTTACATCAATCGTCTCGGCTGTCAATCTTGCTAGAAAGAACATTAACACCATCGAGCTGATCTTAAATTAGGAAGAACGATGAATGTCTATGATCGATATAGTTATAGGAGATTATAAGAGAGGTGACCTCGCACCATTTATAATATTAGATCATACAGAGGTCTATGATAGATAGGAGTAGTTTATAAGAGTGGTGACCTTGCACTGATCGCATAATGGATCATACAGCAGCTGTTAACTTCATTCGTCTACTAGATCGATGTTATCATCAAGCGTTAGATCCGGATCAACATATACACCATCTATCAAATCTACATAAGGTATTGAGCGGATCTTAGGACCTCATTACCAATAGCACTGTTCATCCGATCTCTCGTTGTTTTCAGAAAAGTCTAGTTTGTTATCAAAATTACCATTTTCTTGTTTCAAATATGGTTATCTCTAGGGTTTTAGCAATTTATGTGAATGTACAGTCTGCATATATATTACGAGAACAAGCTGAGATTCTAAGTCAAACTGATGAAGGATTGGATTACCTTCAGAAGAACGAATGTCAAAGAAAACTTTCATTTCTTTATCAAACATTGGGTATATCTGATAATAGAACAACCTCACATCCTGCTTCTTTCACACAAGCTGAAAATAACGCACGTCTCAGTATGTTAAAAGCTAAACGATTTGAAATAACTCGTTCTAATAGAGGTTTCGTAGAATATCAAAATCAAGCTTTAGAGCAGCAGCGACGGATTCTATTTCAGAAAACAAAACCATTTGAAAATGACTCCGAAGAGATTTTACCAGAAAACCCTGCTGACAGCATGAAAAGGGTCCATGAGCGGAAATTGCCAAAACAGGAGCATAAACTGCAACAAAAACACCCTGAAAGCAAGCAAGAACGTCTAGAACACAATGTGCTCAGAAAAAGATTGCAGAACCCTAAGAAACCTGATTTCAATTCAGATGCTGCTGTAACACCTGGTTCCATAGATGAAGAAAGAGCTCGTCATGAAGAAATCAGTGGAATGTTAATCAACTTATCACAAAGTCTCATCCATCGAGCAAAAGATATCGGCAAACATGTTCGTAATGATAATAAGGTATGAGAATATCTGTGTAGATGAGTATACTAGAAAGTAATTGTCAATAGATCCTTAATAATGTTGAAGGACAAAGTCGTACAGCAGTTGAAGAGATCGGAGATCAACATAAACATTTGAAGCGACAACAACGAGAATCAGGATGGTGTGCTTTTGGGACATATTTCTTATTGATTCTCGTGGCTATTTCCTTTCTTATCACATATTTCATGGTCAAAATGTTCCCCAAGGCTAATTGATATTGAACTTGATCCGGATTCATTGTAAGTTATAAACCTGAAGCTCGCGATGTCAGCTCTGGATCATCCACAATGTTATTGTACTGTTTGACAAGCATTGGGCTGTATCTTACTTACAGATGGCTGTCAGAATATCAAGTGAATCCTTTGGTGATCCTACCCATCCATGATGCCGTCTATCATTGCAACGTTTAAAATTCTTAAAGAGCACATAGCTATATTTTAAAGCATGTGGACTTTCTAAGAAGACATCCATAAGTTATTATATTGTATGTCATACAAAGTGAATTACTACGATGATGAAGTGATTTCTGACCGATAACAGAATCGGCGACCCGTGCTGTAATGCATTCAGAATTACTATGGAGAAAAAATTAATTATACAGGATTAAGGATTGTGGCCTGATTGGGATCATATTTCTAGCCTGTATGATTTGATATTCATGATGTTTGATGAACGGTAATCTAATGCTTGGTCAAAGTATCTGCAACGACATTATAACAAGTTGGAATAGCTCGTAAATGCAACACATGATGTTCCTGCCATGACGCTTTTTATTCTGTTGCGTAAGGATTGCAAGCAACATTGCGGATCGTATTGGAGCTCTAAACGCCAGGCTGGCTTTAGTTATCTTCACCTTTACAATTATTCACGGCTGTTCGAGACTATGATTAGTATAACTTTCAAATGAGGATCATGATTTCTGTTTGGGCATGATCAGCGGTTCTACTTTATCGGGCAGCGAAAAAGCTTGAAAATTTCATGGCCTCACGGTGACAAATACATGGACCGTAGCTCTGACTATGAGCCGATGAAATCTCGACCTTTGGATCACAATAAGCAATGCTGATTGTGCATTCTAACATGTATGCAGGTGATCATGATTTCTGGATGTGACATTCAGATGTGATCATAACACTGTTTACATTGTTAAAGATGGATATTTAATAAAGACGCAATTTCTGATGCGTGTTGTAATGTTGTGATAGAGAAAGAGAGAGAGTCATTCTTATTATCAAGAGGCAATGCTGTTCTGTGCTGAATGGTATTATATATCTAATGATGTTCTAGGATTATATCTAACATTATAGGCAGTAATAACCTTCTCTATCCACATCAGGACAGACAACATCGTGCTCTCATGTATACCTGTAAGCATTGTCAACACTCGGAAGTAGCTTCTAGTAATTGTGTCTATACTAATCATATAGCTACTAAACATACAAGGTATAATTGAATATCTTCATATCATGAATACATTAACTGACTATATTACTTCAGTTTCGCGATCAACGGTGAAGTGACCCAAGATCCAACATTACCTCGAATGATGGATAAGCCATGTCCTAATTGTGGACATCATGAAGCTGTTTATATGACATCTGGTGCTGGAGCTAGAGATGATGCTATGAAACTTGTATTTGTGTGTTGTAATCGCGATTGTGGACATTGGTGGAGAGAAGCCTAATATTCATTCAATATCATATCTTTTACTTATTTATGAATAACATCTCTTATATTCCACAAATGTCATGTTCTTACCAACATGATATATCTAATTCCATCTTCCCTTTCTTCCACAATTCCATATCTTTATATATTTAAATTTCATTGGCTTTTGATAATGGAATAGTTCCTTAAATATTAGTGGATTTTATCCAGATCACAGTCTGAATATCTGTATTTGAGTTTATAATCCATTATCATGATCAGTAATATCATTCAATATTCTGTTAATAAGTTCTTTCTGTTTGCTTGATATTGTTTCAGGTTGGAATGTACAAACCTGTTTATGTGCTTTCTCAACATCTTTCACTAATCGATCTTTACTGATTTGTCTCTTTAATGTCGATGTTCTGAAACTAAATGGTTTCATAACTGTCGTATTACCAACTCGATATTTATCAGCATGTTTAACACGAAATGCATCCTGTTCACGCTGAGCTTTCTCTTCTTTCTGTTTCTCACACAGCTGCTTTAACTCCAAGAATCTATTCAGTCCACGAACTACGACAATCTCTGAGAGTAAAAGTTAAACGGTAACCCTAGACCCCTAAACCCTAGCTCAAACCTGTCCCCGATTGTACTTCCCCATTAACTGCCGGTGTAAATGAACATTCTTTGAGCTGTTCCCTTTCAAGTGCCTTTCTAGCCGCTTCCAATTTCGCCTCCTATATGATAATCAGTATTTTAGGATAATGATGTTTGATCTCCCCAATTCTAGGTCGTACCGGACCTTGCTGGCTGTATATTGCTGTATACGTTTAGACATAACTACTGGATCTGAGAATGTATATAATCCTTGTGATGATTGTGCTATTGCAGATAATTGTGGTTTAAATGAACATTCAGCACGTCTCTTCTCTTCTATCTCTATTCTCATCTTATGTCGAGCTTCTCGTGCTCGATCATTACTTAATCGATCATCAATATTCTCGGAACGTGAACCAGCTAATACACGAGATCGACGATTGATTTTGGGAGCGAATTCGAACTGCGAGTAGAACTGTTCACGAATCTGCTCCTGTTGGGTCAGTACGGTCACTGAATGATTGATGTCTTCCTCCATACCTGATTCTGTTTCTGATTACGCCGTTCAGAATCAACTTTTGACATTCGAACGAAGGGATCGTGATCATTGCGACCATGTGGTGTATTTCTTAGGATAACATCTGCATTATTGGTTGTTGGACGATGTGAAGATGGAGATTGTTGACGTTGTAATAATGAAGTCTGTCGCTGCTCCTAATATTATAATAAATCAATAAATATGATCATATAATCAAGTGAATTGTTACCATAAATGTCATCTGCCTTTGTACAAAATCAACAGGTAATCTATTAGATATTTGTAATTGATGAACAAGACGTCTACTAATATCATTGATCTCAGGACGAAACCTTAATTCATCATCATAGTCAGAAGATGTAGCTGGAGTTCGTGGTCGTGGTGGTACTGCCCCCATCTATCATGTTAGTAATATCAATATATCTGTCGCTATCAACAATGGTCTGATTGCCTACAACCTGTTCCTGACGTCGCCGTCGTCTCATTAACTGCACTGATGTCCTATTCATCTCAGGACGGAAGGTCAATTCAGCACTGGCTTCGTGGTCGTACTGGGCCTTCAGCATCTCACGTTTATAGATAGCTTCACGTTGTAGTTCATTGGTTCTTTGATAGATTGGTGCTCGATGTTCCAATAATGCACGAGATCGTCTATTGATATTTGGTCGAAATCTGCATTTGATGAATAAATGGAATGATTTGAGAGATATGAACATACGTGAACTGTGTTTGATCTAGACGTGATTTTTGTTGTCGTCTGGCTTCTATCTCTGCTTTACTTTCAATCTGACGTCTTAATAATCTTTCATGTACAGGTTCATCACTAGTTATAGTACATGATGTATTCGCATCTAATTGAGGACGAAATGTACATTGCGACATCAGTCTCTCTTCATTACAACGACGAAGTTCTTCGCGACGTTCCATTATAGCACGACGTTCTGCCTCCCATCTTTGTAATCGATTTGTGATCTTATTCGATATAGCTTTAGCAGGTTCTGTCCAGGCTTGTTTGGGTGCTGATGGTTTTGAAGCAATTAGCTGAACACAAGCATCAATATCCCGTTCTAGATCATCTAATGATTGTACAGAATCTGCATCAACTTCTGTCATATTATAACGATGATATCTGTGACGAATGCAACAAGATTGAATGACATGGAAGACTATGAAGAATGTGATTGTTTCATTTTAATACTGAGAAGATGATCAATTTGTTGTTGCAAACGGGATGTAGTATCTAAATGTGTTTGTAGAAGATGATAATATTTTGTAGTCCAAATATGAATATGATGTTGAATATCATCATATACATAATGATCATGAATATCACGATTATTTGATATATATCCTATCATATCACTTAATTGTCGCTCTCTATCATATCGTAAATCACGTTCAGCATGTAAATCACGATATATTTCTTGACATATCTCTCGACTTGTATCTAATTCATATTGTAATGCAGCAATACCAATCAGATCTGCTTCTGCATCTGTCTGTATTTGTTCATCTCTATATCTATCTAGATCTTCATCTCCTGAATTACAATGTAATACAGACATCGTTGGCCTTAGAATATCAGTAATAAGAGATGTAGATGCAGACTGATATTGTAATACAGGTTGATCTCTATGATATATCCATTGTATATCAATATCGCATATATAAATATATTGAATACCAATAGAACATATCCAGTTCAATGTTCCAGGTATATGTATAACATCCAGAATACGTTCATGATCAATACGATCATGTTTAGTACGAGATCGTATACGTCCTGTATCTCTATCTCCAATATGAATATGTCCACTTCTATCTATAATATATACTTGACATCTGTATGAACGTATTCGTGTGATCCATACTCCTAATTGTATAACAGCTAATCTAGATACATCTGCACATCTCCATATAGATATACATCCATCTGATGATCCAGACCATATCTGTCCAGTACTATCTATATACAATAAACATGTACATGATCGTGCTCCTGGACCTGATATTAGACCTCGATAGTTCCCAGATCGAGTCCAGATACGAATCCCTTCTTGAGTCCCAGCCCAGAGGTCGTACTGGGCCAGGTCGATACACAAGCATTTGATCCAGGTTAGACCTGATGTCATAGTTCGTAATGGAACTCCATTCATATCACGTTGAATAAGTTTCCTAGAAACAAATCAATACAAAATACTCTTTAGATGATCCAAATCTGATAAATGATAAAGCAATAATGAGAGAACTCACCAATCATCAGCAGCTGTCCATATATATTCGGGTTCACATGCTATACAGGTAATACTGGCCCGATGTCCATGTTTGATCTGAGTAGATGGTGTAGATGGTGATATATTGTATGGTAGATGATGTATAGCTCCATTAGCACGTCCAATCCATATTCTATGATGATATACATCATTACATATACAAGTAATAGGTATAGTAGCATGTTCTTCTATATGTATAATATGAATGATACATGATGTCTCTATACATCGAATATGTATAGTAGAATCTACTAATATCAACCATATATATGATCCTCCTATCTCACAATATCGAATTCGTTTCTCAATGAATATCTCACCAGGTTCACGATTGATCTCACCACATTCTTTAACTAATAAATCATCATCTGTGCATGCATTAGTCAGCAATAACTCCTGCTGCTGCTGCTGAGATTTTGTTGATGTCGTCGACGCCTTCCGCAACGATGAACGATTTCCTGAACGTGACCTGACTTTAGACATAACATATACTGGTACAGAACATTGATCTGATAAACATGACATTTACATAGAACGTGGGAACGACTAAGTACGATCCTGGAGATGTTTACTGTTGATGAAGTAGACATTGTTGATATTGATGAATAAGATGTGAACATTGATGTCCCTGTGTCTCTTGATAACATTGAAGAATATTTAAACGTAGATGTGCACATTGATGTGATTTGGATCTATTAAGAGCATTATCATGATCAACATCACCATCTTCTACATGATACTTTCTCAATGTATCTGATACTATATCTGATACCTCTCTTAATTTAATATCTTCATCATCCAGACCTTCAGCCTTCTCTTGCATAACATCAACCGGCTTCTCTTGTATCACATCAACCGGCTCTGTCTTGTTAGCAAGATCAGAGACCTGATCATGATCTGAAATCTCACCGATTTCCTCCTTAGCAATAGATTCTAATGTCTGATCAATATGATCATGGTCATGATCATCACGATCATGAATATCAGGTATAGCTGATGTAATAGTTGATTGCATAGCTTGACGACGTTGCTGTATTCGCTGTCTACGTTTGACCAAAGCACGGATCAGCTCTGGATCCACCTAATCGTTATAATCAGTATCTGTGTATTCATATAAACATACAAGTACTAACTCGGATGCCATCTTGATCCTGTTGATCATGTTGAGATTGACCTGAGCCCATCAACACCCTATCAATTACCTGTATGATTCAGATTTCAAATATTTATTACACTTCGTACTTTATATGCCAATAAGCGCAACATTTTCCAATACACACAAAATCCCTTCTCCTTCTCCTTTTGCGTTTCTGTCTCATTATGTAAATCGTGAATTGTACGTACAGTATGAAATAAAATAGTTCGTATTTGCTAGACGATTGGATTGCAAGAGCGGTAATAATTGGATAACAATGAATAATTGTATAAATGTATTATAGGCAGGATTGAAATTGTTCAATAGAGAAAGGTGGATATTGTCTCTTATATAGATTCATACAGATAGTATCATTATATTTGAGCATACCATTAAATGAACATTTCATATAACCATGTGTACCAAGTGGTTCATCAATCTGTCCAACCAAACCCGATTTTGTTGTTAGACCAACAGGCATGAACCAACGAATATCAGATGGACGGAAGAACATGTATCTAATAACAATCATTAATATCATGATTATAAACACAAACAATAAAGCAATATGAGAATTAATCATTAAAAACATAGATAGTATAAACATAAAATATAGAGATAATTTACCTGACAACAGCACGACGTTTATGTACTCGAATAGGATATCCAGTTAATACAATACGCTTGATAAGTAATCGATTTGGATCAGAACCAATATGTGATCCATTAGCAACCATTTGATCATTTTCAAATATTAATGTTGATGCATGACTGAAATCAATACGACTATAACATGATGCAATCGTATAACGATTTGGTTGTAAGAATCGTTCAACCCGATGCTTATCACAATTAGGTGTATCTTGAGAGAAGATGGGTTGAGCTGGGAAACGGCGAAATCCAGACGCAATCACAACTGATGATTTCGACTTGATTGGTTCAAGAGTTGATGATAATCTTTTGATCTTATAATGCGATACAGATACCTATGATACTCAATTAATTATCAATTAATTGTTGATATGAAACAAATGAACTGAATGAGATCGTATGTAATATAATGTCCAACTAACCTGTCTCTCATATATATGTAATGATGATACAATTAGATATGGACGTTGTATCCATTCTTGTATCATCTCCATTGGAACACCAATTACAATCAATTGACAATATGAACCAGCTGATGCTCCATGAGTCTCTTTCGATTCCATTAAAGCACGTTTCCTGGCAGCTAAATAACTCTCAAATCTAAAGATATGTCCATATTCAATAGGAAGCTCTTCCATTGGATCCCAATATGATGATACAAAGTTCTGTAGACCTCGATATTTCTGAAATCGAACTCGAGCTTCTTGTTCAATAGGACAATCAACTTCATCAGGAAATTCCAATTCATCACGTTCCATTCGAAATTTCAATGCCATAGCTACATGATCAGCACCTTCATCTCCTGCTTTTGTTGATGTTGTTGTCATTTCAATATTCATATCATCATCATTATCATTATCATCATCAGATATAATAGCTGCTTCCCATGTAGCTTGAACATCAGTTAGACCAACTTGCGACATTAAACGTTCTTTTCTTTCAGCTTGACGTCTGAATTTTGCCTCTTGTTCACATTCTTGTATTTCTTGTTCAGTAATGATAGATTGTTCATTAGCGAATGGATCCAGTTCACAAAGACCATCTAATGATTGTCTCTGCATTGGATCAGCAATGAATTCTTCACCATTTGACATTGTAATGCGATCAAGCTGGAAATCTCCATAACCTGTTACATGAACAAGACGATCTGGAGACCAGATCTGACCAGAACCTCGAATATATCCAGATATAGAAACTCTGTTAATTCCATCCATACCAACATTTACTTGAATATTATCACCAAGCATATATGGGCGTAGATCTCTCCATCCTATCGATTTCAGGGAAAGATTCTTTAAATGTCGAATTACATCCAAACTCTATAGATCAGGAATTAGCAAATAATAGGAATAAAGTATTAAATTTACCTTATCAATAGATATGATTTTAGGTTTATCAGGTAGTAAAGTATGCATATATCTCATACATGTCTTCTTAACAATATTTGATGATTTGTTATCAAGTCCTTGTGTTATAATTAAACAGGTTGGTAATCCTTGAGCTTTCACCATAGTTAATAGTTCTTCACTACTTTCATCAACACCAAATCCATCACTAGAATCAGGTCCTGATCTCGGATACACAACAGGAACAACAACATCAGCAACTTTGGACACATCGAGGAATGAGAATGCATCTCTACTAGCTGTATAATAATAAGAATATAATATACATATCATATTATTGCAATATATCACCTTCAACAAAAGTAAGACCATTGATAGTAACAGGACAATTAAGCATAAGTTGATCAGGATGTGCACCAGCAGCAATAAGCAGCTGGTTTCTAGCAGATCTAATATCTACCTCAGAATGACATGGTAGTAATGCTATTAAACGTGGACATGATTCTGGTAATTGAGCACGTTTGCTGACTTTCAGTTTTGATTTACAATTGATAGAAAGGTCGGTTGTGCGAACAATCTCATCAACACGACCTTTTGAGACCTTCTTAATCTTGCCTTTGGATCTGCCTTTGAAAGCTTTAGGACCTGGTCGATCTGGTCGATGATGATGCTGCTGATCTGCCTTCATGATGACTTCCTTCAAAAAAAAGTCAGCCAGGTAATGAGGAAATATCTACGGACTCCGTGACGGATCTCGACGTTTTTCTTTGTTTTATCCAACAAAAGTGTATTTTTACAAATAGTCAATTGTAATTGCAAGTTGATAGATTGGGTGATGGATCTTACATAATGCCAGGCATGAACATAGCTGTTCTTGGTGTACGAATATCTCGTGTACCAAATCCTCCCATACGATATCCCATTGGTCCAGGTCCTGCTCCATATCCACCATATCCTAATCCTATACCTGGTCTATAGAATGGCTTCTTATACATCATTGTTCCATAATCATCTTCAACTGTTACAGTTGTTCTTGGAAATCCATCTACAGCATCAATCACTGTTTCTTCTCGTTTGCTTGCCCTGCTGTCATGCTTAACGCTATGACGAAATTGGTTTGGTGTTTCAACAATGATTTCCTCGGGTCCAGAAGGCGGTGATCTTGCTAATGGAGGTGGTGGAATGTAAGGTCCTGATGCATATAATGGACTAAATCCTGTTGGTTCTAATGGTGTTGGTCCTGGTCCACCTATTAATCCTGTAGGGCCTGATGGAGCTCCTGGACTAAAGCCCAGGTTAGGCTCCAATCCCATCGACAACGCATGCGTCATGAATGTAATCGCCAGAATAGTAATCAGCATGATTGATGTGCACATTAATTACGAATATGAAGATCAACAGATTGTTGCAGGGAACCTCATTGTTGTTCTTCCACAAATACCATCCTCCGACCATAAACACTTTTATTGACGTATTTCGGAGACTTCGAATTCTTAAGAGAATCTGAGCGTCTGTATAGTTTCCTCAATGTTAAAGGCCTCTGATCTCCACTGCTAATATAGGCTGGTTAATGTAGTACTATGAACAAAATTGCCACTTTATAAAACATCGCGAATACTGGGGTTGTTCTTGTAATAATATCTAGAATGGCGGCCAATTCGCAAGGCGAGTCTTTGAATGTGACAGGTATTCGTGCTGGTTTCCATCAAGAACCAATCCTTGCTCAGTAATCTTACGATCTTTGTCAAATCTTCAATGAATTAAGGTCGCGGGCCTCCTTTTACCCAGTTATTTTAATGAACAAAAAGGAGAGAACAAGGAGTGGATGCCTGACATTTGAACCAGCCTCTGAGGACTTCTAATATTCGATATCGAATTATGAGATATTAATTGTGGTGCTCCAGCAGCTCTGCAAGATAAAAGGGTCCAAATTTGGAGCGATTCTTTCAGAATATGTCGATCGCTTAACACATTTTCATGGATCGAATCGAAAATTGCTCTTTTTAAAGACGAAGAAGCTGATCTTTCCGTACATCATGAACCGGCTTTTGCCATTATCATCAACGAGTTGGATGGATAGTCAACCTTTGCTGAATCCTGGAAGTATTTTCAGTAAGCAGTGTGCTTTTTGTGTGGCATTAGCTGGATTATTTTTAAACACCGCTTCATTGGAGTCCGATATCTCGATTTTGGGCTGAGAGAAAGATAATACCACAGGTCACTCACTGATCTGTCTTTTTAATTTGAAGGCATCCTGCAAACGAAACAGTTTCACAAGCACTTAAGACTGTGATCTTGTTGATATATCATCGTTGATAAATTGTCAGTAAAGTAGGTTTTATGATTTGTACACAAAACACATCGAAACAACGTAATGGAAACCCAACAGCCTTAGATGCCATTGGAAGGCGCGATTACGACAATTTCATTATTGCACAATGCCGAAAATAATGCAGCTGTGGTGCCCAACTTGGCGTATTTTCGCTAAATTCGGCAAACGCCGATACTATGGAGCCTGGCATGTCTATTTATAAAGTCAGGAACAGTTTAGCAATCAGACCATTAATATAGCTTATCATTTATCTGATCAATTCATAAGATTCTTTATGCATCGAATTCTAATGTTGTAAGTGTTGAAACAAATTGTTCGAAATGGTCTTTGGCGATTGTATATGAGAGGCTGTATACTAACAATACTTCGAATACAGTAACCAGCAGTTAAAGTTCTCCTGTTGCTCACACAATTTTATTGCTGTTCGATCGTGAAAGGAAATTTTACTAAAAGCTTTGACAAAGTAATATATGTTGAGAGATGACACCATAATGCGACCCTCTTTGTCTCATATTGTTCATGTATCTCTGTTCTATCTTACTATTGTATAGACAGTAGTCATATGTGTAGGCTGCTGGTCTATAAAGGGCTTAATCATCAGCCCGAGCTCCTCTCCAAGTAATGATCTTGTCTTGTCTCGAGCTTAAAAAAGCCAACATCTTCAACAGTCTAATCACCAGACCTGAACATTCCATTATCAAGCAATCATATCAATGCAGAGAGAGACAAGAAGGTATTAGTTTCTCTTGCTCTGAGCGAAAATCTAATAGTCAATTGTAGGAGCCCATATGTAGGTCTCCAAGAAACTATAGCAGCGTGATTTCAGTTTCTTTAGGCCTGGTGCATTAAATGCTGACGGATTCGGAATTGGGTAAAGTTGTTGTAGGAATACTTTCTTACTGATCACTGAATCTACTATGTAGATGGTATACTCCAAAGGTTTACACCAACTTTAATGTTGAAGCTAGAGTTGAGAATTGTTAGATCGATCCGACGCCCTGCGTCTTCACATCAACGCTGCCAGCTTGGAACAATCGCAATCTGAACAGGATCTGTACAAAGATCAGTTCATCTTTGATATTCGCTCATGTTCGTGCTGCTGGCCTGGGATCTCCAATTACGGAATCAAACTGCCACCCGTAATTTTTTGGGCAGTATTCCCTGTCACAAGAATTCATATACTCTACAGGTTTATAGCAGGAAGGTTCATGTTTATGCACAATGGTAGCTCTGTTTATAATTTCAGAGACGGTTGTTTCACTCGCCCACTTTATAAAATCAGGTCATGTTGGTGAATTCTCGAGATTGAAAAGAAAATTAGTCGCATCTTTAAGCGAAGCTGCCTTCCAGATCATTGAAGGTATATTCTACAGATCTATTTTAAAAGCATTCTTGAATCTGTTAGGAACCACCGATTCTGAGCACTGCTTCGCGTTATATTTGGATGAACTATCACAAATCACGAAACTGCATGGGAATAGCGATATCGCAGCTAATGGCTTCTTGAGCAATGAATGTGTTCTTCCTCAATATCTTTTAGATGCAATGTAAAACTTATGAGAATTGAGTTTATCGGCTTTTGACCAGATCTTGATTAGGAAGAATACATTGAAGCGCCTTAAAGAGTTGCGAATCGAATGTGGTATAACAGAACATTCCTATCTTAATTTTGCAGGTTTCATTTTTCAAGGCGTTGTTATGATCTAATTAATTAGTTGATAGTCACGGATGGTGAAAGCGTTGTGATTACTCGAGTTATCGATGACGATAGCAAAACAAAGAAGGCTGCTACTATGTACTTTAGGTAGGAAATTATTTTATATTTTGAATCTTGAATACTGGATATTTATATGTCGATAGCTCCGGTACCACATTTAAATGCAACACGAAGGGCAATTATACGATGGCCCAACGAGATAGACGAGAAGTTAGTCTGGAAAACATGTCTCTTCAAGTACTTATTTAGGCAGGAAGTCGTAATCGTAGCATCCGAACGTTTGACAAGCGTTGAGGAAGACTGGGTAGTTTATTATGAATGAAAGTTAATACTCTGACTATTGCTGATACAGATGGAAGTACCTCAGAACTCTATCATGGTCATTACATCCAGGCTAAATGTTGTCACATTGGAATTTTTTCGCAGTAGGCTCTAAATTATGCTATAGGTTCTCACAATGTCTGTGGATTAAATGTTCAAATTGTTTTATCTACCTATTCATTATCAACAATGAGTTATAGCAACAAATGAAGATATCGTCTGGGCTTTATGCTCAGTAATTATATTGTATAAAGACGCTATCGGAATCATTTTTCGATCTTCAGGAGAAAATTTCTCAATTTT